>WHPZ01588334.1:0-68119 GCA_016617965.1 Macrosiphum rosae
ATTGTACCTAACCAAACATAATATTTTTAAAGATATTTTTCAATGTTGTCCAAATATGATTTTTCTCGACAATTGTATGTAAGTACCTACATTTAAGTTAAAAAAAATATATGCAATATATGCAAAAATATACGAAAAATCGCTCAAATGTACACTTTTCCTACAATATACAAAAATATGCAAATTCAAACATCGTTTGATAAGACAAAAAAATTTCAAAAGACAAATTTATAACTTATCTAAAATAACCTACTACCACTACAATAAAACATGCAAGGAGTCCCGAACCCTATAAACAATATATTTATTAGGGGGGGAATGTCAATGGGGGGTGTTTAAACACCCAAAACCCCCCCTGGCTACGCCACTGGTGAACACAGTGTTCATATAATAGGATATATGTATAATATATATAAGTATCATATGTCAATAACCTCTAAAAAAATAAAAATATATCACAAATATATTATGTATAGAGGTTTTTAATTTGTACATTATACCTATGTAGGTGATGACTTGCAAAAGAGTGTTACAGCTAACAATCCGCCCTCTGATGCACGTAGAAATCCTAAACGCCCTTGCTCGCCACGACCCTGTTTACAAAGAAGAAGACGAAGCGTTCAACCAGTGGTATTCGAGAACGCCTCTCGGTCGGAGGAAGCAGAAGGCACTGGACGCTGAAGTGGAAAGACGAATGATTGAAAACGATAAACATTCTGGCGCTAAATGAGTAGGAGGTATACCTATCTCTAAAAAATTAACCACTCTTTTTCAAGTTTTTCATAAAAACTGATAAAATACAGTGGAACCTCCATAACTCGAACGTCTACAAGTCGAATTTTCGACATTTCGAAGGAATATCTTCTCCCCTGCATTCCAATAAGTATAGGGACACACAATTTTTTCTATAACTTTTTTCGCCCCCAACCGATTTGAGTTATCGAGGTTTCACTGTTTATCTAAAACAATTTTTGATATTATGTAATTAATGTTTATATGGAGTGTTTTTTATTCCTTAAATTTAGGCCGTTTTTTTAATATTTTACATCAATATTTTTAAACCATATGGAATTACTATAAAACTATTTCAGGTAATAATTATAGTTTTGGAACCCTAAAGTGTATATTATAATCTTGTAATTAAAATTTAAGTTGGTTATTTCTGAAAAAAAAAAGATTAATTAATAATTTGTTGTCAACATTACTTGAACTTACCGAAACAATAATAATGTTATATTTTCGAAGTTTTTTCAAACAGAATAAAGGTGGAAAAGATTGCTGTACTGTAGTTGTCGAGCATGTCATTGTAATCATGGATGTGTTATATTCGACATATATACGAAAAACGATTCTGAGTGAAGACTTTGTGTTATACTTGCAGAAATAATCAAATATAATAGTTTAAAAAAAATGTATAAAAATGTAAAATATCTCATGGCTATAAATAGCTTGACTTTACGGTGAAGTGTGAACCTTCTGTTAAAATGTTTTATGTTAGCTATGGAAAGAAAAACGTTCGTGAATTTTTAACTGAAAAATAGTTTGAAAATTTTTGAAATTTTGATGAATTTTGTCAACATTTGAACCTTAAATGCATATTAATATACAAAATAATCGCGGTATAATATTAAACATGGTAGGTTAAATTCGTGGTTAAGTTAATAAGTAATAACTAATAACCACGGTTGTAGATATACTGGTTACATAACTCCTTGCATAACCACAGTCCACAGAACGTCTGGTCCACCTTGGTTTGGTCTATAGACGCAAAAACCGTTGCAAACACAACAATAAAATGTAAAAACACGAGAATTATTAAATACATAACTGAATATGTATTAAAGACGGTGCATACTAAAGCCGGATTCACAGCATTGCTGCGTCGTGTCAATCAAATTGTAATAATTGTATTGTGATTGGATGTTACTTTTATGGTATCATATAATAACCAAGTGGCAACCGAGTTTACCAAGAATTAACTCAACTTTTAAACCATATTGGTTACTAGTTGTAAACAGGTAATAACCAAGCCATCGCACCAGTGGCGTACGCAGGATTTTTCAATGGAGGGGGCTTGAAAATTAGTTATTTTTATTTTGTCCAGTCTTATGATTTCAGACGTTTATTTGAGGTATTTTAAAATGTTTGTAAGGTCATTCATTTAAGTAGTTTATACTTTAACCGAAAAATTAGTATGAAAATACAATGTTTTTTTCAAAAATGAATTCTTTCTGGTAAGACGTATATGAAATTTATGTCTTGCTTACTATAGTTGACAGTTGAAATTCGATAAATATTTTTTTTAAGTAGTACAATACGGGTAATGGGGGGGGCTGCAGCCCGTTAGCCCCCTCCCCTGCAGACGCCACTGCATCGCGCGAAACGACACACAACGTAGCTGTGAATCCGTAGACGGAATACTAAATTCTGAATTGAAAATATGAACTCGTTAATTGGCAGTTGGCTAGATTAGGTTTTCTTTTCCATGAAATTTCGGGCCAAATACCCCAAACCCGGTGGTCGACAACGATTGATAATTGATATCATTTGAAACAGTAAAATATGATATTATGAA
Organism: Macrosiphum rosae; assembly: GCA_016617965.1. Lineage (NCBI taxonomy): Eukaryota > Metazoa > Arthropoda > Insecta > Hemiptera > Aphididae > Macrosiphum > Macrosiphum rosae. The sequence continues at coordinate 2,576 of WHPZ01588334.1, forward strand.
TTTATGATATAATTTATTGGTCCGTCACTCCGTCTTTATACACATCACATTACACTTTTATAACTCTTCGTCCTGTACGGTTATACGTTTTAATTATTTTTTTAAACAATTTTGAACAAGAAGCAGTCTTCTGTATTATATTATTTAATGTGCGTGACTGAGCGAGTAAGTGATATCAAAATTAAAATGTAATATCTATGTCATAGTAGGTAGACCTTGATTTATTTTGTTATAATGTTAAATTATATTTCAGGTAAATTTTTTATGTTATGGATAGTTTCCCTCCAGCCAACTGTCGTTTGCAAATACTAATTGACGACCAGTGGCGTCAAGAAAACTTGTCATTTGACGAAATAGTGGTTCCCATTAAAGAACTACCCGATCCTGAGGCGGACGCCACCGATGCTCATTTGACACTTACCCAACAGGACACAAAGTGGACAGATTTGGCTCTTACAAACATACTTAGTGATAATCCATTGCCTCCACCACCCAAAGTTTGACACATTTATCATGGAGTTTCCAGATTTTGGTAAACAATGTGCCAACAAGGACTGTAAACAATTGGATTTTTTGCCAGTTAAATGCGATAAATGTCATGCCCTGTTTTGTAAAGACCATTCAACATTTGATAATCATCAATGCGTTCCCGTTGAATGTACTAATGATTTGGGACCAAAGCTGGTAAGAAGATATTAATTTTATATAATTGATCATGATTTAACTTTAAAATTCGAATCCCAATAGATAAATATTTGAATAATTTTTATCTTGTTAAATTATAATAATACATTTAATGGAACTTACACAATTTAAGGGATTCTATTTAATTGATTCATAATATTTTAGGAAACAACTTGGTTCAAATGCACATTTGATACTTGTATATCAAAAAATCCCTGTGAAATGCTATGCCCAAAATGTGATAAACATTACTGTCTGGCGCATAGACATCATGGTTGTCTAGATGAACTCCCCGGGAAAGAAGCTAGGAAAGTTTTAAGAGAAGCGGCTAAAAAATCAAAAGACCTATTTACAATAGCTAAAGAAGAAGCTGATAAGAAAGTAGGTAAATAAATTTTTCTCTTTAAACAAAACTAATCACATTTATTTTAGATTGAAGCGAGTCTAAGGCAAGCCGAATTACAACCAGAAAAGAGACGTATGGCCCAACAAATTCGTTTAATGAAACTCAAAGGGAAAGCATTGGGTGATAATAAAATACCAGTCATCGACAGAGTTTATTTTACTATTCATCCACCCATTAAAGATAATAAAGTTACTTCAGCTGTGCCCTTATTCACCAGCAAAACTTGGACAGTTGGCAGAAGTATAGATTTATTTGCGGTTCGTTTAAAAATTGAAAATCGAAATGATAAAAGCAATACTCCTAAACTGCGTTTATTCAAACTAGAAGATGGTGAACACTTATCAAATCAAATGGACCGTGTAATTGGTCGTATGGTTACTGATGGCTTAATATTTAATGGAGATTCATTAATTCTTCATTATGTTGATGCTACAAGAAATCCTGTCGAAATAGAACCAGACAAATTAGTGGAATATAAACTATCAAGTGTTTAAATACTAAATATAAATAAAGAAAAATAACTATGTTATTGTATTCAGTATACATTTTGTTGTTCACATTGATAAAAATTGTATATTCAATAGTACACAATTAACTGTTTGTTCATTTATATGTTTCCAATGTTTTTGTAACCTATAATTTGAATGACTGTATTTATATTATAGAAATTCATTATGTAATTAATATAGGATATTTTCTAAACAATTTGATGCATTAGTTCTTGTTTTGATTTTTTTTGTTTCACATAATATAGCAAATTATATTAATTTCACTTTGTCATAATACAGTATGGGTTAAATTGTTGAATTAATCATTTTTGAATAGATGAAAATTTCACAAGTTTATCTCAGAAGTCTGGGAGTATATAACATCAGGATTATTAATTAAAATTTGATAATAATTAAAAACTTTATTAAAAATGTTACACCTAAGTTAGTACATTTCATCATTATGGCTTGTGGTTATGAAATAATTTGTTCACAGATTTTATTTAAATGTATATAAATAGTAAATATATTTTTGATCATTACAGGTAATTTGAAATGATTGAAGATTTTAAATCTGAAGCAGAATAATACATTCAATCAGTAAATTAAAAATATATACATATATATATATTTCTTTCCGTAAGTATTCAAACTCTTCCTAAATGGCTGCACCGACTGGTGAAATTTTTTGTGCGGCTTAAATGGTTTGGATTCAAAATTGAACGCTGGGAGGTGCTCAAACAGGGATTTTTATATTTATGATAGAAAACATTGTTAGTAAATAGTTGCTACTGGTTATAGGAGAAATAATTAGTAGAAATTAGTATTTATTTATTATTGGTTATTTGGGCATATCAGGGACAAGCATAAATCAAATAACATTTTCACACATTGCCGACTGAGGTGGCTGAGTTGCATTTAATGCAGGAAGTTACACAAAAAGGAGTTGAACAATCAGTTTTTTTAAATTTTCATTTTTTTAAGGGCAACAATGTGCGCAGGATCAGCTAGTATAAATATATACATTTAATAATTCAATATTCGCTTTTATTTATTCAAAGTTTTTTTTGGAAATATAATTTCATTAAGTACAGTAAATAATTTTGTATGTATATACTATATATACATCAGCATACTACTCTTTAAGAAAAGATTATCTGAATTATTTATATATATGCTAATAGTGGAATTTACCTAAGTACAGTAGAACTCCGATTATCCGGACGCCAATCAAACGGACGAAAAAAAAGGTCCTAAGCTAAAGATTATTTCATAATATTATGTTATACTGTTATAGCTGGGAATGTTGGGACATGATAGTGAAGTACCCACTTACAACATTTTTGTATTTATTGATAATATTTATTTCAAAATAATCAAAATATTGTAAAATTAAGGCTTTTATATTTTGGAGGTGCACATTTTTAACTCGGGGGTGCAAAAGTCACCTATGTACCCCCCCCCCCCCCAATGGTCAGTTGTTGTCTAATCGTCGCACAGTTTAGTCTGTCAATTGTTATATTATTATAAAGAGTGAATTGTTGTGTTACAATGTCCCTAAATAACTTTTAAAATGTCATATGTCAATCATCCGGATATTTGCTTATCCAGACCACCCTTGACATTAATTAGTCTGGATAATCGGAGTTCTACTGTACTTATTATACACTGTGTGCTTGTGAAGATGACAGTTGGATATTCAGTAAATTATGCAGACATGGTTGATAAAATAGTTATATGTTCACTATTGTAGAATGTAGGAATGTTGAAATCTTAGGAAAGGTTAGGTTAGGTCCAAAAATCAGAAATTAGTCTCATAATATTTTCTTCTATAATTTTTCTATGATTAACAGGTAAAATGTCAAAGATTATTCAGAATAAATAATCAATTTCAATAATATTCAGTATTTACCTTCCTATCCGCACACAAATGCCTGTAAACCCAAGCCGAATGTACTAATTTGTTGTTTTACTTCTAGCAATGTTGATCTGCACATACACACTTGTGCTACACGTATTTGATAATAGTTCCTTATGAAATTAATATTTGTATCATTTAAAAAGGCATGCATAATACACATTTCTGGAAATAAATACAATATAATTCATTTAACAAACAATTAACAAACAGAAAAATTGTAACAAATTTCAGCCTTTAAATTTTGGTGTTATCATCGTCATTATTCAGGTAAAATAGATAGAATGATTGGTCTTTACGAACTCCCCTGGGTATATTGACCACTAGAACTTTTTCATTTTCATTTACTTTCACTCTGACAGCTTTACCCTTTATTGCTTCCATTTCTGTTAGTTCGATCCTTATTGTATGGTTATCCAACAAACCTCTAATGAATTCTGCAAATGGATTGTTAGTCGATGATGACGATATCAGTACATTATAATTCAAATTTTTTAACCCCCACGTCCATAGATATTGAAATAGTTGGAACACAATCCATTTTAATGTACGGTTTTTGATAAAACTCAATAACATTATATCAATTTGAGTTTTTACAATATTCTTGGGCACTGAAATGACATTTATGAACACATTAAATGGTTTGAATTTATCAAAACCCCCAGCACGTTTGGTTCTTTGATGGCTGTACTCAGTTCTTGACCAGTTTTTATTATTGTATGTATGTTCATGATTTGTGTAATAACGGCCATAAGAAGAATTAGATGTCCAATCATTAGATGTACTACCATAGTTATTGTTTGAAGAACCTGCAAAAAATAACATAATTCCTGGTCAATATTTTAGGTATTTAGAGAATAATGTTAATCATCTACAATCTACATAAACAAATAAGAGATAAATAAATGAAAAGCAAATTTAAAATATTTATTCATAGTTATTTTTGAATAATTTATACCTAGTCTATACCTACAGACTTTTAATTGTTCAAAAATAAGTTTTATAAAAATTATATAGGGGGGCAGAGTGGCCGAGCAGACTACGGCATCGGTTTTAATGCGAACCGTCGCCGGTTTGAACCTCGACCACGGGCGGCTCCGCTCTCTTGGCAGGTAACTGTATAGAGAGTGATACTGCTATCCCCCGACCAGGTATGACAGAAACCTTTCAATTCTGCCAAACCTAAAATACAGGTGTTCAACCAACCGTTCCCCCCCACTCTACAAAACAACAAACAGATAATGGCCATAGTAGCCGGGCTTAAGCTCAATAACAAAAAAAAAAAAAATTATATTATAAAGACAAAGACCAAGAAGAAAATTAAATTTAAATTTGTCAGATAATTATAATGAAAAGTGAATTATGCACAAATATATAAGGGTTAAAGTAAGTACCCATATTTTTATTGTAATTCATCCGACTAGATTCATTACTCAATACATCATATGCCTCTTTGATGTCTCTGAACTGTTCAGTAAGTACTCCTTGGTTTTTATCGGGGTGGTGTTTCATTGCCAGTTTGTAATAGGCGTCTTTGATTTGCTTTGGGTTGGCATCTCTTGGAACACCTAGTACGTCATAATAATTTCTTGAAGCTCCTAATGAGGCAGTAGTATTGATCCAACGTCTAGGAGCGAAATACATCGTTGGCCTTCTCTTTGATACAATGGTTATGTTTGTCCACTGACATTTCGGCCAGTAACCATGGACCTGCAGGGTCGTGACATTGACAGTAGTAGGGATCATCAGCTTTCCGGAAAGCATACTTTGGAACACGCATCGTGCAGCCGACAAACCTGTAGTATAAACCTGCGTTAAAACGTGATTTTAGAAAACATTCTCTTGATAGTCTCATGTGTTAAGACTAATGGACTGACCGCCTCGTCACCACTACCGAAGTGGAGTAGTATAAAAGAGAGTGACAAAATATGCGAAACGTCAACATAATATTATATTTAATATTTAAGTATACAGAACACTTACACATAGTCAATTGAATATCACGAGCAGTCCAGGTCCGCTACGTACGAAAACGTCACCGTAATAGGTCCGATTAGAAACATTTACAAACAGTTAATAGAACCCGAGGGGCACGGCGAATCACCACGGTCGTCCAATATTCACGAGTACTTCTCGAATATTTTAGAAACAAGTAACAACGTTTCACAATATCTTATATTATTATCCCTCAGATAAAATATATTTAAAGATTTGTCCGCTGTCGGTTTTGAGTTTTGATCTTAGATCATATCTAAGGTTTTGATACTGCAGTGTTATCATTTTTCAAGTAGATACTATCAATATCACCATTATAGATATAAGTGGAACAGCTGATGATAAAAAAATAAACAGCAAAACGTAATCAAAATAACAAAACTGTTTGCTAAAATACCTTAAAATAAATATTAAAAAATAGGTGTATTGATCAAAATATGATCTTGATGGGAACTAGGAAGCAAATACTATAGTTTATCTATTCATTCGTGGAGAAGAGTGATATAAGTGTTGGTTTTAAAAATGTAAGTGTTTTGTGAATTGTAATACGAATTAAGAATTAAAGTTGGCGTAAATGTAAAATGTTGCTAAATATGAGTCATTGAACATTGTTTATCATGGATGTGAGAGAGATGCCCGTGTAACGGGCTGTCTAGGTTTAAGTCTAGATAACGGATATGGTCGATAATCGATATGGATATCCTAAAAAGGTGGGAGTAGGCAGTGGTGTGTTGGTTAGAGTGATTGCAGTGATTGGTGGGGTAATTGGAGGAAATAGGGAATTTAGAGGCTGAGTCCCCTCAAAAAATTCAACATCCCCTACAAACATTTCCTAAATTTTTTTAAACATAATATGTAACAAATATGTAAATATGTACAAATATGTATGCAAAAATAATAATGGTAGGCAAGTACCTATCTAACTTATAATTTACAAAGCAATGTTATGAACTTATCTTGAAAGATATAAATACGTCTTGTAATTATTTAATTAATTAACAATTTAAAAAAAAAATTGAAATAATACATTCAAATACCTACCTATATTATACATTTTAATTATGAATGTTTTCCATTGTCTTCGAGATATCTCGATGCGATAATAATGACCTTTTCTTGAAGGGGTCTGTACAAAAATAAGACAACTCCATTTTTCAAAACTTTTCAAGTTGTCAAGAAACAAAAAAAAACTTACTGAGCTACAGCTATCTGGTTTTTCAACCAAAAAACGCTTGACAAGTCAGGGATCGACATGTAATCTTTCTTGATTTTTAATTTTTATAAATTTATTAACTGATATCACACTCAAGCGGCATAACAATTTGAATTCAGAAAAATGTCGGTGTGAACAGCTCCACAAAAAATCAGTTTCATTTTGTGAGATATATCTCCGAAACTGGAAGACGGATTTCGTTGTTTGGGGTCTTGCTAGATTCACATTGGTTAGGAGAAGTGCAGTGAAGATTATCAGAACTTTATCTTTAATAGTTAATCCACTACAGAACATTAAAAAAAATTAAAACAAATTTTATCGGGCGTTTTTTGATGTTTTTCTGCTTTACAGCTTTGTAGTGAATTAACGATTGGAGATAGGGTTCTGAAAATCTTCACTGCACTTCTCCTAGCTAATGTGAATCTAACAAGACCTCAAACAACAAAATCCGTTTTCCAGTTTCGGAAATCTACCTTGCTAAATAAAAATCTAGCGAAAAATAACTTATTTTATCTGTGAAAAATTAAATAATTAAAAAAAAATAATATTAATTCCACATTTAGTATAATATACTTGATAATCCCTTTTTAATGAGTTACCTACCAACCAACTTTCTGGCTATCATAGTTTAGGAGAAAAGTTAAAAAAATAGATATGTTTGGACTGTTTACGCCGATGTTTTTATTGATTCAAGTGCTTAACCCCTTGGATGTGATATCAAATCTCTCTTATTAATATTTTATATTAAAGATAGCTAAATTACCCACCTACTCATCATTACTGAGTTATATTTTTATTATTTTCCTATTTAACACAAATCCTAGAAGTTTTCAAAATTCAGTCTTTTTTCATTTCAATTACCATACTTACTCGATTAAAAATCAAGAAAGTAAAACCAGACGCATCGATCGGTCTGTCTGACTCTCGTGGCAGGAGTATAAATAGATGTAAAATACCTGTAATACCTATATCTAGGGTATAAACTACACTAAAATAGGTTTAAATACTAATAAATAGGGCGTATAGGTAATATGTATAAAATATTAAGATTAATAATATATTGTTTTAAATACTTAGCGCCAATCTAGGTGTTACCCTGCGTGGCTGCGTATATAGTATAGGCATATAATGTAAGTTCAGGTGGAGTAACAATACATTAATTAGCATAATTTTAGTAGATACATTTTCATAATTTAATTGTAATATTATATAATATATAATAATAAAAAATGTAGTAAATATAAAAAAGTCAAATCATACTATCATATTAATAATATTCATAACCTATAGACAAAAGAAATAAACGTTTACAAATTTGTAATTGGAGTAGATATTTTTTTACAAATTCCAATCGTGATATTTGATTTATTACTTGAACAGTAATCATACATTTTTTATTTAATATAATCTTCTTTAGCTAATATAAGTTTCCTTTGTTTTATAGTGCTTCTTATTATTTGATGTAGGATTCTTGATGAATATATTTTAAAGCTTCTACAAACTGATAAATATTGTGGGTGGGCAATATAAAATATTTCATTACAGTAATTTGTGGTACGTAAAGTACTACGTGAAAATTCAGCCCATATACGAGGTGGAAAAGTAGATCCAGGTGAAAATGTGAAATATATAATTACCTATCAAGTAAGTAATCCAAAAATAAATATAATATTTCCCATCGCAACTGGTTTATTGATCCCCATAAATGTTAGAAGAAAAAAATCACCTACCTACTTTATCTGGTGTTATAAATGGCAATTCAAATATAATATACATTTTAAAAATCTACCAATTTCAGAATCATCATTTCTATAAAAAAAGAACAGTTTTAGATCTTGAATTTTACGCCACCATGATTGTCCTAAGTAAAAATGACTTCCTTAAATCTATTTCCGGTTTAACTGCATATATACGGTAGTATATGTATAGCCTATTTTCAATATCTGCATGAATGGTTTGTGGTGTAACAGGATCATACAACACACTTTCTCGTTATTCAAATTTCAAACCAACTGGCTGTCGATATTTACACCTCATTCTATCCAGTTAAGGAGCAGTTGATTTGCTATTCCTATACTACACGAACCGGTCTTGAGAACCGGGGGCTGTTGACTCGATATAAATAAAGTTTTCTAAGTTATATTTCACAGGTCCTAGAAACTTATGATCTGCGTTCATAAACCCACGCAATCAAACATTGCGATTGAAAACTCGATTGTTGGCTATGCCAATGATGTAGAGCTGGTGGTGTTTAAAATGTTGATACCGGTATCCGGTATTCGGGTATTACCGGTTATAAATAATTATCGGTATACCGAAAATACCGGTAGCCCTACAATAATGTATGCTCGACGCTCGTACTCTATCATACATTTATCATACTATATCTATACTAAACAGGCACGGATCCAGAGCAAAGATCTGGGAGGGGGGGCAACAATTTTTTTACAACACAACTACAATTAGGTATAACAAAATATTATACTTTATTCTTAATTTAAAAATTTTGTCATAATAGTAAGTAAGTAGGTATATGTAATCAATGTGATAAATAAATTATTGATTATTTAATATATAAAGCGACAATGTGAAAAGAAGTTTAGATTTTGTTTATTTGTTATTCAATATATAATATTTATATTTATAAAAAAATATGTATGGGAGGGGGCTGGGCTCCTGGGCCCCCTGGATCCGTCCCTGATACTATACCATTGTATTCAAATTTAACACAATCCATTACAGTGACCCTCTGGTAACCTACTGTACAGCAGAGCGACACCACATTTGCCCACCTTTTTTTTTATATGAAATTGTCTGTTTTGAATGTTTAATGTTACACATTAGAAATTAATTTCAAATGGGTTATGTACCGGAAAATGCAGAATTATTTACTTGATCACGCTCAACCATCAATATGTTAAGACAGTTACTTACCTACAATATCTAAATATGTGGGGCCGGGTATATAAATACACATATTGTATTAAATACTAAAACAAGATAGGAAATCTGGTTTTTAAATAAAATGATTCACAAATTTATTTTGACTTCTGTAGAAATCCTGGGTTAAATCCCGGAAATGTTTAGAGTTTTTAGGTAATAACTCAAAAGTGCATTTAATTCCAAGCCCAATACATAACATATTATTCACACTCACTACGGATTCATACAATTAAAATTCAATTTAAGTACGTTAAGAACGATAAGAAAAATATAGTTAGGGCCCAGGTCCGACTGCACCCACCCTCTGATCCCTCTGGGTTATGTCACTGGTTATTATCATGAATAATTTTTTGCCATTATCGTGAGAACCAACATACAATTTAGATAATATAATTTTATTAATAGTAGAAATTTTGTAAATAATCTCATAATAAACTATAATATAATACATTGTTGGTTCCAAACATAAATTAATTTGAACACTTATATGGATAAACCTTAATAAAGTTTAGATAAAATTACAAAAAACACAAATTAAATAGGTATACATTTTACATGGAGCTGGTACTCAACATTTTTGTATTACTTTAGTTAAGAAATCAGTTTTATTCAGTCCATTAACATCCAACAATGATACTCCCATTTGATTTTCAATTGGATCAGGTTGTGCTATATACCTTAGCCAACGTTTGGACATTTGTGCAGCTTCATCTACCGTTAAGTTGCAAACGTTGTCAGTTAGATACGCTTGTATCCACTTTGGTAGTTTACTTCTTTTATCATGTCTGGCAAATCTTTTATCTGCAAACACCATGATGCCATAGTCCATTTTACCACGGATTGCACGTCCCACACACTGGGCAGTGTGTCTCATCGCATCAAAAGTTAAGAAATCACCTTCTGATATTTGGTACTGACTGCATAAATATTCCATGCGAGCTTTTAATATACGGCACTGAGTATAAACATATGGCATACCCAAAACAATTACTGCTCGACCATAATGATGATCAAAATCCATACCTTCAGATACTTTACCTGTAAACAAAGACAATGTGTATTAGTAACAAATGTATAAAACAAAATAAAATACAAATAAATAATTTATTTAAATAATGAATATTGTAATGTGGGATATATATGTTTCAATAACAAATGAAAAAATGTACTTTTTTTTTTATACAATTAAAAGCGATAAGTAGTTGATATTCAGTAGAATATTATAAGATATAAAATATAATTTTTTACAATATTTCATTATTAATTAAAATATGTGTATACAAAAATAACAAACCTCTTGCAACAGACAATAACAACGCTCCTTTTCCACGTTCTATGGCTTCTGCATAACATTTTATTGCATGGTTGGTGACAACGATATTTTGTGTCTCGATAAATATCAATTTATAATCTAAAATCTTTTCAATTAATCCTTGATCATACCAGGCAGCTACCACAGATTTCATATATAAATATGATGGGAAAAAACAAACGACACCATCGGGTACCACTTTTACCATTTCCAATAACAAATGTCCATAGTTACGAGCAACAGAAGAGTCTTCTCTTGATTCCCACTTGGACGTCAGTGCTACTTGGTCATTACCTCGACCGACCACCATAGGCAAAAAACACTGTCTGGACAATGTCATGGTTAAGGACGTCATTATTACTGGATTGATATTCAAAATCTTGGGGTACATATCTAATGGCGATAACGTTCCTGACGTTATAAGAACGGTATTGAAATAGTCTAAAATTGGTTTGATGGCAATCGAGGCATCTAAGCAGCTAAAATGCATAACGCAGCTGTCTGTTGAAGACCTTTCATCAAACGGTTCTATAATTATCATAAATCCTTTCATGTACGTCGATACTAGGGTGGCAAATTGAGCAACTGTGATAAGGGGAGAGAAATCTGTGATTTCAGATATTTCTAGAGTCCTCAGCAACGACGATAACCGTTCAGTACAAAACCTTAGTGGTTTCCTATTTATGCATACTTTCTGGTATACATCTTTAATGAACATTATAGGAGTTTCTTGTACTACAGTGGTGGAGTTCATTCTGAGTTTTAGGTACATAATGAACCTTTTCATAAAACCAATATAGTGTTCAGCACTTCTGATGCTCCCCGGTAGTTCGGTAATTTTTAATACCTGATCAGGTACAATTGGATTAGCTAGGGCAGCATTTGCTTCGCGGTTTCTGTAAATTTCTCTCAAGCCATCGACCATTTTCCTGTATTCTTCCTTCAACCTTTGTGAGTCCCTCTCCTTCATGGACGTGATCTCAGTGTCCAGTTTATTGAGTCCTTCCATAGCTTTATCCAGATTGTTGCTCGTGATGTGAGAACTCAACGAATCTATACAGACATTGTCAATGTTGTGCGCCTCATCGAACACTACTATAGTGTTCTTGTTGAAGTCTTTGGAAACTATGCCCGCAATTTTCGGGTCCAAGAGGTAATGGTAACTGTATATGACGACATTGGCGTGTATAAGCGTTTGTCTGGCCACAAAGTAAGGACATATGCCTTGTTTTACACCCAGCTCTTTCAGGTCCTCTATGTTGTAGATGTTTGGAGGCAGAATCGTGTCTCTGCCCAGAGAATCGAGTTTCTCGTAGAATTCGCACACGTTGACGGTCTCGCCCTCGGCGTGGCGGGCGCGCACGAACGGCGCTGTCAGAGCGTGACAGCGAGCGTCCACCACACGTCCGTTGTGTTCGCCGGCGATCGATGGGTTGACGCACAGGTTCTTGCGGGACGACAGCACTACGCCAAGCACGTTGGTGTCGCACTTGTTCGACTTGTAGTAGTCGCACAATACACGCAATTCTTCGGCGGCCTTTTCAATCTCGGACAGCGTCCGGGTGCTGTACAACAGCTTTCCGAGTTTTGCCGGATACTTGATCATGTAAGCGACGATCAGCGACAATATGGTGATGGTCTTACCGGTGCCCGACGGCATTTCTAGCAGGCAATGTCCCTTGGCGTCAATCGCTTTTTTCAGTTCCACCATGTACGCGTACTGTTCGGGGTATATGTACTCGTACGGAAACAACACTTCCAGCTCGTCGATGAGGAACTTCATTTTCGTTTAGCGCGGTCTTCTGTTTCCGCGTTAAATCTTAACAGAGTCGCGGTGACATTGATTGGCTGTGAAATTTTTTTTAAATCAAATGTTTGAATTTAACGCACATTTTAGTAAGTAATAAATATTTACTATATTTTTACTCGAGATTGTTTTTGTTTTGTTATCGGTATTCGGTAGTGATAACGTCCTTATCAAAGCCGACGCGGGACGACAGTTGTAGTGTAGCTGCTAGTGTCGATTAACGACATTACGCACAAAATGTATTACTCCGAAATAGAATAAAATAATAAATTGTATCATTGTGGTTCCACGACGGTTTCGTACTTTTCGAGATATCGTTGTATTCCGGTGGTGGTAGATCTTTAGAGCTATTGAAGCCGGGGCCCCCGGGTCAGGTTAAAGTTGAAGGGGCACAGTATTTTATCGTAACATTCAACATTGTGTTATACTATTCCAAATTGTTTTTTTTATATCATCGTTCTTGACTCGCTGAAATACGTATGTTTCAAAAAAAAAAAAAAGCTAGCTAGCTAAGTGAATTTGTTCCAAAATTGTATGCTGATCATAGAACATTAGAACCGTCAGTGAAAATAATTCCGAAGAATTAAAACATATTTTACCAATAGGCAATAAAATATGCAGATTGATTTTTAGTAGTTATAGTGCTGCACCAAACGAATTTGTGAAGAATTGTTTACGTTCTTCTATGGGAGCAGATAGTTTTCAGCAAACTTACATAAATTTATTTAGTAACTTATTCAACGTAATTGCGTATTTGCGTGTATCAATAATTCATTGGACAGTACTCTGCAATGAATAACGATACAAACATCCGGTTTACATGGGATTAACAAGTTAGATGTATTTATTAAAAATATGAAGTGTGAAGTATGTAAATTACGTGAGTCATTGAGTATGTTGAAACACGTATTAGTTGGCAAATTAAAGTGAATACACCTCCCCCCCACCAAAAAAAAAAAAATGAATAGCGCCGACCTTGTCGGTATTATATAACATAGGGAAAAAATCGAACAATCTTAAATGGATACTACGAAATTGGATGGTTTTGAAGGAGATGCGCCGACCGAACGATTATTCAGGTGGTATAATATGATGTGATCATAGGTTGTTATAGGTTAGGTACTATTCTAAAGTAATTAATAACTAATCAATAACTATAGACCACCATAATATAACATATTTCAAAAACAAATTAGTGTTATTGATTATACACTTTCCGATTACAGCGAATGTCTTAAGATATGTTGAATATAGTCTATTCACGAAGAACTATCATTTATTAAATGTATATAGATATTGTTGCCATTGGTTGCAGAAAGTAAGATAGTTATTATATGGTTGGATATAATTTAAGACGGGCGTCGCCCATTACCGCACAAATGTACAAAATACTTATAGGACAACACCGCACACAGATTTTAAAATACTATAATATATAATATATATTATATATCCTATTACCGCACACAAATTTGGTCGTTTATTTTTCACATGCTGACCAAAAATGTCATAACTCGGAATTTGGACATGGATAAATTCATTGAAACTGTTGAACACTTTTATAAGCAAAGAATATTAATCTTTCAGTGGTACATATATTTGTGCGGTAATGGAAAGCGCTGTTATAGACCTGTGTATACCCAGACAATAGGTGCGTCATATATGGGCCCACTGAGTTTTATGATCTCTAACGTTCGAGCTACAGTTAATGTAAGGTTTAATAATTCGATTCAATTTTATTTTCCATAAATATTTGTACTAATAATTTCTCGAAGTCATATAAAAATAAAATTACAACCATTAATCACTCGTGACCGGCCAATATTTTAATCAACCCTCAGAGATTTTCCGACTAAACCCGGGTCTGGCTATACCTATTTTATATTTATAGTAAAAACAACCCAAACAACTGTGTTAAAAATGTGCACAGTTTACGATTAGCGGAGTTTAATAGTACGGAGTAGGGGTAAACAAAGTAGGGATTTAGGTAAGTAGGAGTGTATAAGTACGGGCATTTATAAATTGTCACTGGCACCGCCGTGCAAGATCAGCTATAGTTTAATAATAAAACATCTATTTTTAAAATTGTTTATTCAACACACAATATATTATAAGCTTACAAAATTATATACACAATATTATTTAAATATAGGAGGAAAGTGGTGCCCACAACTGATCGACCAACCATCATATATATTGTTATTACGATCGCCGGAACACGCGAGGAAGCGAATGTTTCCGCCTGGGTAAGCGAAAAATAATGAGATCTACAACTTTGTAAAACAATATTGTAATATTTTTTTTTATTTTTTTGAAACTTTAAAACTCGCGGCAGATAGTTATCATATAATATTATTATACGAGAGAGAGCACACCTATGTACAATAAACGAGAACAATTGTTAATTTGTTTTACAACAATCGACTCTTATGCTAAAATTATACGTAAAATATATAATTTTCACTAGTTTTTATTTTTATTTTTAATATTGTGCCTTAGAGTAAAGCGGCGGCTTAGAGATTCCTGTAATAATGATAGGTATGAGTAAGTTCTCGTATTATAATAATATTGTATAACATTATATATTATTATGTACACAGTTGATACGGTGGTTTTGCGCGTTATAGACTAGAAAACAAAAACAAAAGTCGAGTATGGGGAGGGAGTGGGAGGGGGGAGAGACGACGAGAAGTGTTTACAACTATAATATTATACTGCAGTAAACGGATCGAAAAAAATGAAAAATAAAACGTTACACAGATGAATTGTCAAAGAAAAAAACAGAATTATAACGTAACAGAATTCAAAAGTACAAAATAAAAAAACAAAAAAAAAAACACATTCAACACAAGAGTCAACACGCATAAAGTACGTTATAGTAATAATAATATTATTATGATTCGAACGCGTTTTGCATTTTTCGGATTCCGTGGTGCCAGGCTCACATGCTGTTGTAAACGATACTGTTCTTCTCAGCTATTTGAACGACAATTTCGTCAGCGGATGCGATTTTCCCTGTTGTAGTTTGTTGTTGGCCGCCCTATTGACGGATGCGCGGATGTCGCTCTGCTGTATGGGCAACACGACCGTCTTGACGACAGGATTACACTCGAACTTTCGCGGCCCGATCGCAGTCACGTCCAGGCTGGACACGCGTGGCGGCACCGGCGGCTGTTGGTAGTGTGGATTGCGCGGACAACCGCTGTCCTGCACGAACGTCTTGGACCGGGCCCTGCCATTTTCGTACTTGCCAACAAGTTTCCTGACCGATAAGTCCTCCATTGACGCGGCCGGACTGGGTCGTTGCGTGACCTTTGGATGTTCGCTAACCGGTGACGTGGGCAGGCTCTTGACGTGTTCGGTGCCGGTGCCGTCGTCCTCGGCCGAACTCCCACCGCCTCCGCCACTGCTGTTCTTCCGCGTAGGTTTTTCAACCACGTCGCCCGCCTTGGCCTCGAACTCCTCTTTCAAACTCCTTACCAGGCTGCTGTGCTTGTTGTTGCACGAGGCGGTGACGGCGGTGTTGCCAAGACCGGATATGTTCGGCTGGGACGCGGTCGCCCGGTTGGCCAGCTTGTGCGAAGCGCCCTGCAGGCCTAGCGTCGGTGAACTCGAATAGCAATTGGGCAGCAGTAGCTTTTGCTGGTCTTTTTGCTTAGGCCTCTTGGCCGGCCGGTAACACGGTTCGTCCGCGGCCGTTTTAGGGACGGCTGCGGCGGCAGTGGAGTTTACGGCCGGCCTCTCGCCGCGTTCGCTGACGTACTGCATGGTCGGCCGAACGTCGTACGAGCCCCACGAACTGTTCCTGGACGGCAAGGTGCGCGTGTCACAAGAGCCCCAAGAACTGTGTCTGGATATGACGTCACGCAGTACGACAGCGCTGTCGTACGAGCTCCAAGAGTTCTGCCGGGACACGTCACCGGCGCTTACCACCGCCGTCGATTGATGGTCGAGAGGTTCGCGAGACTGTTTGCGTTCCTCGCGTTCAAACACCCTGTCCAGTCTGGACGAGAACAGATCGCCGCCGTCCCGTTTCTGTGCGGTACAAACGGCGATCGAGGGAGGTCGGTTGACGGCTATCCGACTGAACTTCGGCGATTCGGCGGGTAAGGGTTTGTTGACTAGAACGTTGTCGTCGGAAGGGGAATTGGCCGCGCTCGACGAGGCCACCACGCCCTCAAACTGGGTAGTGAGGTTTAGCACCAGATTCCGGCCTGGGTCCGTCGTCGATTTGCGGTCCGGACTAGACGTGCAACCACCGGTGCTGCTGCTAGTGATGCTGCCGCTGCAACTGTTGCTAATGCCGCTAGACTCCAGTTCGTTGACTCGGAGCTTAACCGACGATGGTCTGTAACACAATGTTATGCGTGATGTATATATTATGATGTTTGAAGTATTTGTATATATTTCGTGTGGTATTTATTAGTATTATAAATCATAATATACTTGCAAGTATAATACTTTTATTAAAAAAAATTATGACATTTCGAATATGATTTTGAAAAAAAATATGATAGTTATCACTTATCACTAAGACATTGCAGGTCAAAATTTACAGAGATATTCACCTAAAATCTTACTCCCCATTTTTCCCTTAATAATGAATTTATATAAATTCAGAGTTTGTATAATTTTTAATAATAATTAGATCTCTTTTTCAAATTATTGAATTTTTTTGTACTACTTAAGGAGTTTTCCGAGGTACAGGTAGGTGTTGTAAGAGGTGCTGATACAAACTTCTGTTTTTCAAATGAGAACCTGTCCCCCCACTCTATGCTTAAAAATTGTAATTATTTAGTGGATAATATTCTTTTTTCAATTTTGATTTAAGTACCTAATTTCAAACTCGAACGAGTAGTTCCTCAGTTAATTAACTTCGATGAGTATAATAATCTTTAAAAATGGTTTTACAAAAATATAAAGTATATGTAATACTGGATCTAGGATTTATTATACTTGGACCATTTTTATAAATTATTAATATTGATATATGAATATTCATCACTAATATTATTTACTAAATAATTTACAGCGGAAAGGTGGGTTCTTATTTTAAAAACAAAAAAGTTTGTATCTCTACTGCAGGAAACTCCTTAAGTATTACAAATAATCTTAAGAAATTGATTAACTTAGTATATTAGCTACTAGAATATATATACAATATACCTACAATCTACTTATATACAGTGTTGGGTAGTTACATAAAGCAAATTATAAATTACTTTTACAGTAACGCTGTAGTAATTTCATTATATTTTATTTAAATTAAAGCAATTGTAACAAAATTACTTTTTAAACTTATTAAACGTATTTCTATAGATAACGTGTTGTTTTCTACGTTATTAAAATGAGATGAATATAGAGCATATGACAACTACTGCAGGGGGCTAGGATATTCGAGAAAAATTTAAAATTAATACAATTTATTTACGATTCCGAAAGTTTTACATAAAATCAAAAACATTACCTATTAAAGATCCCAGGAATTAATACTAATACAATTTATACCTAATACTCATTAGTCGTTTTGGACGGATCTTGTAATTAATTTTTAATAAAGTAACTATTTGTAACGCCCCACTTTTTGAATATAAAAGTAACGTAACGTGATAAAAATAATACCGGGAAGGTAACGAAAATGTAATTTATATAAAAAATATTGAACGTAACGAGTAATGTAATTGTATTACTTTTCAAAAAAAATTTACCGAACACTGCTTATATATTTTTTATTTATGGTCTATGGACGTTCCGATATAAAATCAATAATAAAAAAAAAAATACAGCGGTTGGGGGGGGGGCATTGTTATGCAACTGATACCCTATGCATTTGTAGGATAGATCCACTCATGCTGTCACAGTAGATCTCTACCGACAATATTTATCATCTCATATCTGTATTGCGCATAGAGCGTATAATAATATACGTTACCTGGGGGGTGGTGGTGTAGCTGGTTGCAACTGAACGATTTTGTTCTGCGACACACTATACGATCTCAGACCGTTTCCGCAGGGCATGAACACACTGACGTTGTACTTATGGGCTTCGAATGGAGGCAACGGTGGTGCCGGTGGAATATTCGGTACTTCTACTTCCACTTCGACAGTGATCTTATCCGTGTTAATTTTCTCCAACGACTGAGACAATAACGCTGCAAATATACACATACATTTGTTTTTATTATAAATATTCACAACCAAATGTTTTTATGGGACGCGTTCTATTTTTTTAGACACCATTTAAATGCATAATGACTTAATAACCTTTGTTTGGTTTTCTTAATACGAATGATTCTCACGAGTGCTTTAAAGACGATGATAATGCAATAATTCTATCCATTATAGAGTAGGCCATTAAATGGTTTAGCAACATATAATGATATATTAATGAAGTCTGCAATCTTTTAGAATTGATATTAAAAGTAGTACAAAATAATATATACATATACAACATGCTTTGTGACTATTTTGATTATGTTTAGTGTAATTTTGAGCCAAAAAGGCAATATAAATTTAATTTAATTTTTATTAAATTCACACATAGAAAATATATATTTTTGTCAATGTAGTACCGCCGAAAAGCGTATAAAGTATTAAGCTATTTAATTAAAATGTATATTTATCGAAGTACTAGTTGACACGGCATGCTTTGCTATTTATCTAGGTTTTTGTGATTATTAATTTTTTAATATCTTTTTAAGAGTAAATTATATTATATTTTAATTTATAGCCATCCCGAACGGCGTTGTCCGTGAGATTCGCTTCACTATCAAAAAATGCAAAAAATAAGCCCACCGAAACTGTGGATTGAACTCGAGTATTTCTGTACTATAATACATAGGCTTATCGCATTAATAGTAATAATTATTATTAAAACCAACATCAACCATTTATAAACAAAAATTTCCATCGTAAATCTCAAAATCCCTGTTTGAGAACCTCCCCGGGTTGGACCTTGTACTTAAAATGTAGCCTATCATCTTCCTCAAAGTCTAATCTATCTATGTACCAAATGTCATCGCAATCGGATGAACGGTTTGGGAATGCATAAAGTAGAAACATTTATTGTGTTATATATACATAGATTGGTTTTGTTTTTATATTATTTACTAGGAATAATTGAACACATATTGTAATGGAATAACGAAGGAAACTGTTTTATTAAAAGCAGTAGATTCGAAAAATATTAACTCACTAGAGCTGGTTAAAATGTCAGTGGCGAAGTTATTTTCTGGTGACCATGACTTTGGTCTTCCGCCGCACTTCATTAAATCGTATCCACTGATGTCTAATAACTTTGGTGGCATCAATCGTGTCGGCGGACTAGGCACGACTGGTTCATTTTCTTTGTCTAACCGATCGGGTGGCGTGGCGTCTTTGTCACCTTCGCTCTGGGACCTCGGGGTGTCCAAAGCCTTTTTCGGCGAATTTGGGGGCGTGATGAGGCCTGACGTGGCGACCAAGTTTGTCTCGGATTTGGAGCGCTGTAATTTCTCGCGGTTTTTCATCGCGGCCAATATTCCTTGATAAGTCTCTAGCTGTAGGATGAAATGCTTGTTAGGTTTAATGCAGGTGCGTTTAGACTGAACGTGATCGAGTGCTTTTTTGAAAGACCAGTTGTAAGCTTTCATAGCGTATGCTATTACGACGCTCGCAGACCGACTGACGCCCATCTTGCAATGTACCAAGACTTTAGAGCCTTCTTGTCTGAAAAAATAAAACACGAGTTGAGCACAATGACATTGATATTATAATATTATAAATGAGCGGGAGTTCAATATATACTCGGCTTTTGTGATGTATTTATAGGTGTTGTCCCAGTGCTTTAATAAATCAGTCTTATCATCGTCGTACACCCTAACGTTGAGATAGTTGAACGAGCCAGGGAAGAAATTGTCAATTTCTCTCGTCACATTCAGTATGTGTCGTACACTGAAAACAAAGGAGAAATATAATATTTATGTATATAATATATATAGGTACGCTATGATGGCGGAGGACATCTGTTCGAATTGGATCTATTGGAATATAAGGTGTTTGAAATGTCATTTGCTCCAATAATATAAAATGTTCAATTATAGGTATTTAAAAAAAATTAAAATTTTAGGTGTATATTTTAAAACAGTTATAAAAGAATTTATAATCAAAATAACAAAAGTTAATTTTTAAAACTTTTTATCTAAATAAGTTAATAGTTAGTTTATTTTATGATTAATTTTAATTAAGGAACCAACTATACGCTGTCCCCCATGTCATCAGATTAACTCCAAACATTCGCAAATATTTAGGTCTATTGTGACCACGGTAGTAATTTAAAAAAATGAATTAACTTATTTTAAGCTTTCAGAGTTAAATGTATTGTTTGTTTACTATTAACTTATAACTTAATGTTCTTAATGATTGATTACCTGTACTCTTGTACTTAGATAATTGTTTTCATTCATTTTCTCACCTTTGAAAAATAACCAGTAGTGTGTATTTACGTTGGAATTTAGCTTACTTCAATTATTATAAAATTATGATTCGACTATCGGAATATGTGACCTTTGAACTCTTTTTAATCAAACAGTCGGTATTCGAACACGTGACTCACCCTCAATATAAGAAAATATTTATACGAATATACGATGAGTATTATCATTAAGTATATAGTTGATTCGATATCATAGCATCCTATGTGTATTGTTTTTATTAGTACTGCTTGTATTATACCCGTTTCGGTTGAGTTCGTCGAGGTTCGATGCATTCCACTCGGAACCAAGGTAAACGTGGGGGAATATTCGCGTTGCCGCATCCATCTGGCCCAACACGGTGAGCATTTCTTGGTCGATGAACGGTTTGTATTCACCTAGATCCATGTCTAGCGTTTCCTCCAAACGACCCCTAATGAACTTGGACGTCACTTCATCCAGGTCTACGCTCATCATGATTTCTTTCAGGGCACTGCGTATCACGCGTTCAGTTTCTTCGCGTTCGCTGGGTCTATAAGTAACGACGGATAATGAGTGCCATAAATAAAAGTACATGTAGGTGCTCGACAAGCATTATAGTTATTCTTAAACTATATAGACGATCAGACTTACTTTGTCCTCAGTGAATCGGGTGACGGAGGACGACGCGATTCAATCGAATCCATAGCGTTCCATTCGTTCAGACATGACTGGTCGGAGGAGATTTGTTTTTCGTAATGCGTTATCCAATCGTGGGTAAGGCCGCCTTCGAAAAAGTTGTGTTCACGGGCTTGAGCGCTCACCCGGTGTAAGGATTGGAGAGCTGACCTGGAATAAAATTATACGTAAATTAATATCAAATATAAATTACTAAAGTTTATAAGTTTTTATAACTAATGACAATTGTTTAAAAACATATTTCAATTTAAGAATTAACTATATCCACCCATCATAAAAAACTAGGTATCTATAGATAACTATAGTTCAAATGCTAATGCTAAAATATCTATGTTATAATGTAACATGTCTTCTTTAGAATGGTCGCATTTAAATTTATTATAACATACTAATACATCATAGTATATAAAAAAATATAAATATTTAACGATTATTTATTTTATAATGTGTCAATATCGAAAAAGCGATTTGAATATGTTAAAGAGTTTGTACTCGACAAATAAATAATCGTTAAGGTGCCTAGTACCTATGGTACTACACATGTAACGTTATTACAATAATAATCGACAGTTTTAATATTAAGTTAGTTAAGTAGTTTTATACAATAACATTTTGACAGTTTCAAAACGACTGTTAAAGTGCAAACGTTTCAATAATGTTTGGCCATTTCTCAAGATTTAGTACAGTTTGCCGTTTCAAGAGTTTTGTTCTCGGTGCTCGAGTCTCGCATAAAGAATAAGCACACACAAACATATTTATATAATTATTATTTTTAAATTATGTCTTATAGGTACATGTGGCTATGTATAGTGTATAATATAGATACAATAATATATCGTGTCACGCTGCAATATTCATAAACGCAAGGTTCTTCATATTTAGCATATTATATGGTAGGCAAGTGCTTTCTTTTATATAACAACCAAACATAATAGTACAATCAAAGAGTATACATGAAAGTGTTCGGCGAAACCCACAATCGTTTCTTCTGCAACTATTGTCTTCGGCGCCTATCGAAGAATAAAAGCCATCACATTCACACACACACACACTGCAGTCAACTGTGGTGCCAGTACACCTGTGCATGAAGTTTGAATAACAACGAATCGTCAAAATATCATAAATCATCGGAGACAAAAAAACAAAACGAAAAAGAGCACTACGATTCATCAACCGTTAAAATTTAAATAAATAAACAGCTTTCTTTCTCGTGGGTATAATATAATATGCAACGTACAGCGAGACGACTAGACACTTTTTTATTGTTTGTGCGTAAGGCCAAAAAATCAAATAATAACCGACTTGTGAGGGACGCAGAGAAAGCCGATGGACGTCTCTTTCCGAATTGGCTAGTAGCCATAAACGCGGGCGCGCACACGTACATTATTTTTATATGATATTGTTTGTCGAGCCCGTCATCTCGTTTTCTTCCTGCAGCCGCCGCCGGAGATAAGCTTGTCTATATAAGCAATACATACGGTCTCGTGTAAGTTGTAGTATAATTGTGCGATTGCGTTTTTTTTTCTTTCCGAGAAAAATATATTAGTATATACGTACTTGGCAGACGTCTTGAACAGGGAACAACGGCGAGTACGATTGCAGCGTATAATATACGCCGACACGTAAAATGATTAATGCATGAGTTGTAAATGCTGCACGCGTGCATTATGGCGCATTTAATTTAGACTCGAACAGGTTCGGAAAAACGGACGCGCGCGTATATTAGCGTTGAGACAGTCGTTGGATGTATAATATAGATAAGTACCTATGAATATGTATATTGTACAGCCTATACGCTCTGCAGGTATATATACGCGGGATAATCCATTTTCTAACTGAAGTTTGCTACACTCATTTTCAAAGTAATTTTTTGCGTTTTGGAAACAAATGTTTTTATATAGTTTCGAGTATTTTTTATAACACTATTTTCTTTTTACGCACAAATCTATACTTTATCTAGAGACAACTGAGTAGTGGACCATAACTTCTGAAGGTTTAGAACAATATAGTAGGTACCCCTTGGCATTACATGCTCCGCTCATCAAACTTGGAATACTTATAAATAAAAATGTTTATTTCATATTTGAGATATTAGTACGTATTATGTCGATGAATATCAAAATTTTTAGAAAAGTAGGTATCATTTCAGGCTAGTAAATAACAAAATATCGGTTGTCATTACAACAATTGACTTAAAAATGAATGATAAATTATTTTTTATTCCTGCATGTATAACACGGCGTAATGTATGCTGTTTTAGAATAATATATGTATACAGGTATATTGTGCACATTATACAATGAACTGTAGTAGTAGGAAAATCAACGGAGAACTACGTAACACTCGTAAGTACCTATACGTTGTTTAACGTTTCGTAGGTTATGGATCGAGTGGCCTCGAGTAGACGTTATATGGAGAATCTGACACAGATTAGAATATTTACGGAAACAAAAAATCTCAGTTTCAATCGAAAAAAAAGGAACGAACAGTTAGTTCCAAACCTGCAGTTGAAGAGTATAGATATATATTATATAGATACATTGAGTATTCGTCGTTCTGGTCGTATGCTTTTGCTATGGTACCGTTAAATGATTTACGGGATTTAAAACATTTTTCAATCATGATAACTTACTTTTATATTCTATACATACGCAAGCAATAACACGTCAAACCGTTTTTCAGTGCTGCAGCATGTGCATATACGACGAGGAGCGATACATTTTTATTTTACCGATTCGGTAATACGAATATGGTCGAGATTTATACTAAAAAGGTGATTTAAATACCGAGATGTTAGAACAATAAAAACGATAGCATATGGACAATATATTACGGTTTACATCTGAGATCAGCGTGTAAATATTAAAGACGTTGGTTTTATTCTGATGACGAGATGATTTTAGCGAAAAGTTAGGTGATCCGATGATGGCAGTCGTAAACGCAGCAATTAATATATGAATATTATATAATATCAACGTCCTGTGCTGTAAATAAATAATGCTTCTCAACGATTCTTGAAATTAATTTCCTTCGGCTGCAAACGCGTGACGAATGGCGTATGGTTTGATCAATATATTATACATTATGTTATTATTTATTATATAATACTATATTATAGAGTTCTTAAAGCGCGTACGTTATATACATTTAAACATTTTTGATTTGTTATCTGAAAGTTTTTTCTGTTCACGGCCGTTCGGACGTGAAACGCCGACAATACATTGAAATCTAAATGGAATCCCGTAATAATCGTAAAGGAAGATATAACCGGGCACGTATACACTATGTCTTCTCTTTGTGTCGCGCTCGGGAAATTGGGAATGCTTACATAAGAAGTATATAATAATAGTAATATCTAATAAGTATAAAAATATAATACGACGCCAAGAACGAATTGTATAATATTATATTGTCGTCGTAGCTTGCAACGGTTGTTGCCTGTTGGTATTATATATATTTCGTTTGGAAGTCCCTATGACAAAATTATGTCCTCGTCGCGCTTCACCTGGTTATATACGTCATGGTACTTTCAATAGTGAACCAACGTAATTCCAAAAAAATATTTAACATTTTTAAATTTAATGGGATCATAACATTTTAACGTATTGCAGATATCTAAGCTCATTATAAATCAAATGTTGATACTTGATATAATAGTGCCGTTGTAGTTTTACTTACAAATAAATTGCCGCTAGTATAATAAAATGATAAATTATGTATATTGTGTATTACTCTACATTTACAAAAAGAGTTTATTATAATATACTTTTTGAAATAATTAGAGGTTTTTGTTAAAAGAATCACTCTGTACAACATACATGAATACAATTTATTATAATATGTACATTGTATTTTTACTGTATATATAGTTGCTTTTCATGCGTGGTTCTACATAATAAGCAATTGGAAAAAGCCAATGTACTCGTAAAATCCGTACACGCCGCAGTTATTACACTGAGAAGGGGTAAAGTTTATGGAGGGTGGATTATTGTGTATAGGGGTCGTATATGTATGTAGACGTCGCGAAAAACAGGCGCCACTATAATCGCATTTTAATGGTGGGGTCTCGATGAAAAATGGCTTTTTTTAAGATTGGACACGATACCGAACCCACGATTGGTTTAGTAGATAAATATTTTTTTTTTCAATTTCATTTACCCATGGCTACTGTTGTAGTGCTGTATATATTATACTGCACTGCAGTGTATTAGAAAAATAAAAACTTTAACAATAATTCAAATATTAATATTTTTTGAGGAGTCATTATTCAATGGTTTTAATGTGTGTGCATTCAACACAAACATTGACATCTCAACGAAACTGGGTCGAGTATAGTAATATATGGGCCTAATTAGACGCAAACCGTACAGCTGATTCACGACTCCAGTGAAAACGCAGGATGTGTACAGCAAACAATATCAGCTACAGAAGCGAGTCTTGATTATCGCACGAAAAAACGTAAAAACGAGAGTGTGATGAAAATATTGTAAATATTATTCATAAAGATGCACCTACTCGAAAAATAAACAAAGCAAAAACATTATATATATTTTTAGAAAAACACAACTGCAGATGGTACTTTGAACTTAAAAAAATTATCATCACGCATGTATTGCGTATAGATTTACGCAAAAATATTATACAATAAACATATTATAATATAGGTATAGAATACATTACATATCGTCTATCGAGTAGTACAAAGGATATATAAATGATGTAATATATTCAACGAAGTAAAATTGTATTGTGTAAGACGAGTCAACGATATATTACGCGTATATATATTAATACCTAGGCATATAATAAATATGCATATTAATATATTATTATGTAAAATATTAGGGTATAAATAACTTTAGGGTTGTATTTTATATCAGATTTCCTCTAGCTGTGATAATACGTTTGGTATTACACGGTTCGTACCAAATGTATTGTAGTTATGGACGTTATGGTGTTATACAAAATAATGTTCTTATAATATTATACGTTATAATTGCGTTGTCTGTAATCCCCTACGTATTAATATTTTATTTAACACTTATAGTATTTACAGTAGATACACATTTTTTCATTTTTAAAACTGATTGATTTTGGGTCGGTAACCTAAATATTTTTGTTGACTAACGTATTCAGTCAACGTAACGTAATAATAATCCAACGCGATTACTGTCGGACACAGGCGCGGATTAAGAAATCAGAAGGAGAGGGGATACATTTTTTTTTCAGAAAGACGATAAATATGATTTTAGTACATAATATTAGGTATTTGCATTGATTATAAATATTATAAATTATAATATTATACTTTTATACTACCTATACAATTTATAATCTATGGTATTACATAATACACATGTTATAATATATCGCACATCCAAAAGGAGTGGGGGGCAAAGGCTAGATTAGACCTAAATATAATATCTATAATAGTATAGTGGTCGGGTTACCGAAAGAGTTGAAAACAACAGTAACCGACCTTTTCAGAGCGTATAAAAATCGGTGCCAAAGGCCCTTATAAGTATATGCGACGGGGCGGCGGTGCGGGCGGGATACCGATGATATACGAACATTTAATATATATTAATAATACGGTATTTAATCCGTCCTTCTCGGCTAATTTTAACGCGTTCTTATTTTAGTATATTATACAGCTGTACACACCTATGGACGAAGACGAGAAAACGATCGATTGGGAAGGGCGAGGGAGTGTTTTTTTTTTTAGAGATTGTGATATGTCACTAGGGTTTGACGAACTTTTCGTATCGGCTTTTGGCACTGGCAGCGATTAGTAGGTCTCCTATTATGTATCGTAAAGACCGACCCAGTCAACGCGTTAAATGTTTGGCGGGAGACGAGAGTCGTCGTCAATGATGCTGCCAACGGAGAAGCTCGCGGACGATGCAGAGGTCAGGGCGTGGTAATTAGTGTAAGTACCTACCTCTGTACGGGACCGCGGCGTTTTTCGTTTGGACACAATAATATTATAATACTACAATAATAATATTTATTTATCTACCCATGTAATGTATAATATTATGCACGGTTATATCTGAAGTATGGTGATTACTGATTTGTGGGTAAAAGATAGGACAAGACGTATACAATAACGAGCGACGGCCAGCACACCGAACCGGTTAACGGGATACACACAGAGGACTATAATATCGCGATAAGAACACAAGCGCGCGCACCACAACTGGTTCGCTGCGCGTTGTGCTACATCGGCGACCGATGTAAGCCGCTTACTTTACCAACACGATGTCCTAGCTCCGCCCGCCGTTCCAAATATAATAATATACTATGTTTAACGACGACGGGCAATGACGATCGTAACGAATTTAGGGCTTGTGTGGCGCTGATAACTGGACGATGAGAAACATTATTTAATTTTAAAATATCGGTTGGTACTATCACTACTATCTGTATCGTAAATGCGTGGATAGTAAATATAAATAACATAACATTAATGTACCTACTTTATGTATACGTCCATAAATTTTAACCGAGAAAATCAGTCTGTTTTAGTACCTAGACGAGTTGGAAACTGTGACACGGTGGCATAGTCGATCGATAGTACCAGACCTGTGTAGTGTGTATAATATAACATTACATACATTGTAGTGCACGCACGAGATTAACCTCTCTCGGCGCGAGTAGTTCGAGCGCGCGGAGATCAATGCAATCAAGGCCGCGAATAAGGTACGCTCTCGAAGACAGATAGATGAGCTCGACGAATTTCGTAATATACCAACGATAAGTGTAGTATGCATAATATTATAATAGATCATATTCGTGCGAACGCATGTGTGTACATTATTCGCGCGGTGGACGTCCGGTCACGATGAGCGCGAGTAGAATCCCATCCCAAATGGTCACGACGACTTTCTAACGGCGGCGGATGATCAAAATCCGAAATATTGCTATCCGTGGTGCAGGAGAGGAGAAACGACGGAAGAGATCGTGAGCCGCAAAAATTAGACTCAGCGCAGATATAACAATTGTTTTTGCGACCCAATAATGCGTATACTGGTGTCTGGTATACTGAATTGCGATTCTGTATATAAATCGTTAATTTAATTCTGATTATAGATGCGTGCATAAGAAGTTTGCCTCCATTAGAAATAATTTCTAAGTTATTTACTTCAATATATTTTTGTCGAGCTGCATCCACGCTTATGTACCAGTAATAAGATATAATAGGAACCTGGTAATCGACGCAACTGATACTGCTATATGATTAACATTTTCATCGTTTCAATAAAACTACGCCTGTTCTAGCCATATATCAATAGTATATAATTATTATTATATATCATAGTATATATCAAAAATATTCTTTAAGAAATTCGATATTTTTGAGGTTCAAATACAAATTATGCATAATGTGAGTATATTTATGACTAAAATAAACGTTGGGAAAAAAATAAATATGACAATACTCGAACATGTTTATAGGTTGGTATATGGTATGGTATATGAACGT
This sequence comes from Macrosiphum rosae, assembly GCA_016617965.1. Taxonomy (NCBI): domain Eukaryota; kingdom Metazoa; phylum Arthropoda; class Insecta; order Hemiptera; family Aphididae; genus Macrosiphum; species Macrosiphum rosae. The sequence goes on from WHPZ01588334.1 coordinate 31,956, forward strand.
ATTATTGTATTATCGTGTCGTTTACGTTTACTTCAAAATAAACGTTTCCTTAAGTTCAGATGACTTAAGTAGAGATTACGTTTAATCTAGTTTCTATTTTTATTTTTTAAATCCTTATCAGCTATATTATAATATCAAATTGTGACGCGGCAAAATTGTAATGTCAGACTTTGGGTTGTAGATAACGCGGACAATGCTTAATGAGATTTAAAGTTGTCAATAGAAGATGATTGAACAAACAAGTTTTTGTGAAACAATCAAATTCAAAATCTAAATTGCTAGCCTAGATATAAAATACGTGGTACGTCATAACATTATACATTTATACATATACGTTTATATAATGTTTAATATGTCTGCTATTATATTATATACATCACCATATAGAAAAGCTTCGTAACCAAAACTTATCAAACAAAATATTTTACAATTTAAGTTTTATTTTCGCATGACATGCAATCTATTGTATATACGAATTGATAGTTTGGCCGGCTTTTACAATACATATGAGAAATTCAAAATATAACTTCTTTAGGTGTGCCTATACTTTAGTTTTCATTAGATATTACTGTTACGTTTAATTAGATTATTTTTAACGAAGATAAAATAATAAAATCTCACAATATCTGGCACGTAGTCAGGGGCCCCAGCGTGGACCAGGCCCCCCTTAAATTTATTTTGGTGCAGGGCCGGCTCCCCAAAATTCTTATACAAATTATTTTAACTAAGTATAAGAAAACATGCTATGTTTATAGTTTATGCACATTAAATAAATCTATTGTGATAGGTATAAGTACTATAATTATATGTGTAACTATTCGATAATATAATTTATTATGATATTGATTATTATATAACTTACCTATGCATAGAAATACTATATTACATTTTATTTCTTAAAATTAAATATTGGGTCTATTCATAGTAGAAAATAGGTAGGTATCATGGACATTTAACAAATAGACGGCTGTCGTCTCGGTATCATGGATCAGATAGGTACCTATTGTTTAGCGATTAGTCGATTAAGTACTGATGTGTGGTTAATGTATAAATTATAAATATCCAAATTTAATGTTACTTGCAATAAGTTATAAATTTTCTTATTTGCATGACACTTGAACGACGACTGTGTTAATACATTACAATGAATATATTATTTACTATTTTACTAGTCGATTAAATGCTAAAAAAAAATCCATAACTCAATCTGATGCTACTGACACTGAAAATATAAGTTCCACCCCGTATGGCTTAATTAAATTTAACATTGCTTAAAAATTGTTTCTGATTAGTATATGAAAATTATTTTTTTAGTCAACCAAAGGTAAATTTTTAGAAACTATTTACAGGCTCTACAAGTTTCTCATAGAAAACAAATTATGGAAAATTACACAAGGGCAAAAAATTGTTGCCCCCCCCCCCCTAATAGAAACTTAAAATATTCATGTTCATACAATAAATTGATAAATAAACAACATTCCTACGTATAATAATATATAATGGGTGATTCCCCTTTTTCTTCAATAATGTATAGAATATAAATCTTCTTTTTGGAATTTTTAAAGATTAGAGATTAAAGCCTTAAAGGCCATATATCAAGTTTTGATATTCTTGAGATTTTTTATATAAACTATAAAGGATAATAGGAGACCTGATGATTTAACAATTTTAATAAAGAAAATTAATCTATCAACATTAATAATTTGTAAAAAATGGTCCAAGTATAATAAATACTAGATCCACAATATTACACATTTTATTTTATATTTTTTTAAATCCATTTTGAAGGACTATTATCCTTAGAAAAAACATTAATCATTATAATAACTGAGAAACTACTCATTCAAATTATTAGAATAAGGTTACATCAACATTTGCAAAAAAATTGTCCAATAAATAATTTAAAGTAAAAGGAGGGGGATCTCACTTGAAAAACAGAAGTTTTAAAATCAGAATTTGAATGAAATCATTATATTAAAGGAAAAAATGGAGGTGAGCATGTTTTGTGATTAACCCTGTATAAGATATACCTGAATCTAACTACTAAATTTCCAACATATTGTTTTATATAATCATCACTTGTCAATCAAGATGGCCGCCGAATAACGTGCCTGTGATTTTCACACGGGCAGTGAGGTGTACCTTCGACGTGCCGACGTCCATAAATGGATTAAATTCAGGTACCCCCAAACCACTGTGTTCGGTCGAGATAACACTCTTCATCATTATTACTGATGTTATTATTATTACTATTACTACTAATAGTTGGTACTACCATTATTATTACTACTATTATATTAAAGAGACGGAATCACGTATGTAACATACCATATAAGGTATAACGACGGTTGGTCGGTTCTGTGCAGCTAAAATTATTTATTCTACACAAATCGTTGAGCGGATGAGGTTTATAATTTTTTTTATTTCTACGTTTTTGCAAAACCACCATCAAATACCCAGATGAAAATTACCTAAATGATACAAGTATAGCATAGAAGTGTAAATGACCTATAGTTTGCAGTTATTGTTGAACATGAAAAGTTCGTTAAACTCGAGTAAAACAATTTCATATCGATACACGTAACATGTTAGTTTCTTATTATTGTAGTGCCTATATTAATATATTATTATAGGTACATAGTATACATAGAAGGGATAATGTTTTACGAAAAAATTATTTTCTGATTATATGAGTGAACAAGTTCCTAAGACTTTTATATGATCTACAATTTCATACATTGCATTATTTAAAATAATATAGGTACATAAGATATTAAAAAATAATAATTTATAGCAACAGCCAAGGATTATTATTTGAAATCGCAGAGAAATAAATAAGTAAAACAAAGCTGACAGGTGTAGAATGTACATAAACTTTTCAAGTATTACTAATCTAAGTGCCACTGATGTTTTGCATATTATGCATAATGCATAAAATTGCATGGATAATGTATGCAAGAGACACACAGGAATATTGGAATAAATAACTTTTATGTGTCGTAATCTTTCCTTCGTTTTTTGAACAAATTGAATTGTGATTGTATAAAACTATATTATTATCAGGCATTATTCAGGAAATTATTCTTTTTCTTAAATAATACAAAGTTAAACTACAAATATAAATATTATAGAATCGATGATTATAATTGATTATTATAAATTATAGTATCTAAAAGCACATTATAGGGGACTCCTAAGTATTTTTTTTCCGAATAACGTCGAAAACAACATTTTACAAACATTACTCGATAAAAGGCAACAAAAATGCTGAAAAATTGTTTACCTGTATAACAAATGACACAATGTTAAAAATAAAAAGGTGCAAGTGGCCGATGGGTACCACTCTCTTGAAGGTTAGGTTAGTAGGTACAAGAGAATTAAAAACCATAGCTCATAAAAAATTAATTTGACTTTGAGGAAAACTTTTTTTTTGGTTTAATGTAGAAAAACTTATAACTTATAAGGAATCATGCATCAAAGATGAATTTTTTCAAAATTCCAAGTTTATACGCTCATAAAAAATTATGGATGTACGCACTTTTTATTTAAATTTCCACTAGATAACCACAACTTATGAAGAACATTAAATTAAGTTTTGAAGTTTTTTGGCCAAGCAAACAATTTTTATAGACAATAGTTTAAAAAAAACCCAATAAACATCCAAATTTTTGTATACACCTTTTATGGTTTAAAAGAGTCAACATATTTTGATCATTTTATGGTGTGTAGAAACTGCTATCACTCCGCTCTAAAATACAGATTTGGAATATGTGCCATTATATATGATGATAATTTTTTTTTTTAGTATCGTATGCGATAAATAGGATAATAGGAAGAATCGAATGTTATAATAATATAATACATATACGAACAGTATAATACGAACGAAGTTGATTATTATTAGACAAATTGTTGAATTATACCATATCATTACACATATTACGATAAAAACTGATTTTTGTTTGTAAATTAAAGCAAAACAAATTTGATTCACGATTCCGAGAATTCTTTAAAAATAAAAATTAAACTAAACAATATGTCACACAATGCATGCCTAAATATCAGCGAACAACGTACAAAATCCGACCAATTTGTTAAAACATTTTGAACATTTTTAGTTTTTATTTCTTTCCGATAAAAAATGAAAAAGGGGCTCTGCTGTACAGTAGGATACGAGTGGGTCACTGTATAATGGATGGCATTAAATTTGAATTCAATGATATAGGTAATATCATTGTATAAGAAAAACGATTCTGAGCGGAGACGGAATGTCAGTCTAGGTATAAGACATATTACCTATATACATATCTATGGTATTAAAAACAATTGCCCTATAATAGGTAGGTACATACCTATAGGTTAGAATAAATTCCAAATTAATCATATCACAATATCCATTAGGAGTGGACATCCTAACCTAACATCAACAACAAACCCTAATACTATCATAGTCCATGGATATACAATAGTGTACTTTAGAAGTTTCAAGTACCCACGAATAATATCATACAATCACAACAAAATAACTAAAATAGTTATTCTAGGTTTTTTTTTATGTAATTTCGTCCAAATTTGAACTTAAAATGACTACCTATAAAAATAAACTGGGCTTGTGTATTATTTAGATTTTTTGGTAACAGAATTAACTACTTACGTGGAATCTTGATTTAAATTTTCAATCCTTAGATATAAAAGTTGAACATTTTATACATTTTTAACTACATAATAATTATTCAATTTTAAATTTGATACATTTTGTCAAAATTCGACCTTTAAATGTTTATAAAAAAAAATTGTGCATATATATTTTTAATATTATTCAACTGCTATTGTAACAATATATCAGGAGCCTTGTATCAAATTTTTACACTTTTGGGCCCAACAGATAAAACTTAATTGATATTTATAGAAAAAAAATTAAAAAAACTGAAAACTGAAAATGTTCGTAAGCAGCTCAAAAAGAGTCAAAATATTTTCAAAATTGTATGGTGTATAGGAAATGCTAATATAAATATTCAGTGAAATGTTCATGTATCTACAGTCATTTGTTTTTGAATTACAACAAAATAAGGAAATCGCTACATAAGAAATCGAGTGAATATCCAATGTTGTACAAATTTGAATTTCAAACGCTCATAAAAATTTAATTTGACTTTCTTAATTAGACATTTTTTTTTTGATAAATTTAGATAATCTTATAAGGAATATTGTATTACATTTTAAAATCTTAGATTTAAAAAGAAAAATTTTAACAAATTCTTAACTCTAAATGCTTATAAAAAAAAACTGTGATAAAGGATTTTTATTATTTTTCATCTGACTTTGAAACAATATACTAGGAGCCTTATATTAAATTTTCAAGCTTTTTAAACCAACAAATAAAATTTTATTGATATTTTTAGAAAAAAAACCAAAAATGAAAATGTTCCTAAACAGTTCAAAACAAATCATAATATTTCAAAAATTTTTTTCGTGTATAGAAAATGCAAATGTTCACAGCCAGTGAAAATTTCTTGTACATACATTCATTTGTTTTAGAGTTACCCAAAAAACCAAAATTGGTTATCTTGAAAACAGATTTTGCGTAAAAATTTCTATTTTGCCTTAATTTTTCTTTTGCTTTTCACGGCGCTTTTGAAAACTACTGAGAAATTTTTACTTTTGACGCCCCAAAGTACCAACTAGATTCACTTTCCTATCAAAAAATATACTGTTGAAGAAAATCCAAGCACTTTTACTGTCCCTAAAAGTTGATGACAGACAAAAAAAAATAAAAATCATAACACACATTGTAAAAGCAATATAATATTCATCGTTCCACTCAGAATCTAAAAATGTATGATACAATTGCATGGTAGGTATTTGTTAATACAATTGAGTTTCATAATAATGGTATAAAAAATGATCAGCGTTTTCATTAATATAATATTTGTAATTTGTTCAATGAAAGAATATAATTATGATGCTATTAACAAACGATATACGAGTACCTACAGCTTATACGTGATAAATCAACTCATTTACTGACATAACAAAATGATAGCAACAATCATTATTTCTTTTTTTAAGTCTATGGCGTTGCAGCAACAGATACCTCATTATTCTGTTTACTTATAATTTTTTTTATGTAATAATCTACTTCTAATGGCTTGAGAGAAAAAAAAACGATTTAGTGTTGAGCGTGTTTGAGTTATTATACAAGAAGAAAATTAAGAAATTGATAAACACGTGAGAAAACTATTTTTGTTTGACATGTAAGTATTTAACCACCACCTAGCTTATTGTAATATACATCGAACAAGTTAGTCTATCAAAACATCAATTATACTCATTTATATGAAGGAACGTATAAAAACAGAATGTTTAATTTTAAGAATCATTATTTGGCGAGAGGATATTTCCTAATTTATAGTAGGGTACCTACCTAATTATAATATTATGTATATTATAATGTTAAAAAGCGTATATTTTGTAAAAATAATACATTTATACAAATATTCGCCTACAGGTGAGAGTACAACGTCAAAGGTATTGGCGATTGAAAGTGATAAGATGTAACGCGGACGCTGTGATCGTTTATATGTTATTTTACTAGTTCCCTGTCACAGATCCACCCCCGCCGGCCTAATAATTGATAAGCTTTCAACCGTCAATATAGTTATGTATTATTTACTGTTTAACATATATTTTTCTATATACATATTTAAATCGATTAGAAATATAAAAAATCCTATAGTATATTAAAACGGTTATACAGATGTCTCGGAATTAGGACTTAATATTTTAGTACTGCTTATTCATTCTACGACGGAACTTAATATTATGATATACCCATCAAATCCTTTACTTTAAAGTTTAACAAAATAATAAAAACCAACAAAATAATTTATTACTTCCTAAAAACTAATCAGTTCGGTAAGAATGAAATCTTTGTATTATTTGCAACGTTTTAACCTTTTGTGTTAATTAGGTACCTCTGAATTAGACTGTATTTAAGTAATAAAAGCACGATGTGTTGGAACTTCTTATGACTTATCGTTCACAGGAATATACTTAATAGCATTTTAGATTCTGAGCTGATCAATGATTGATACTTTTAATTTCACAATGATGAGTGTATTTATTTTTTATTTTTCATTCGTACACGAACTTTGAGGGTGGGTTTTAGTAACAGATTGGATCTGGTTAGTACTTTTAGGTGGTCAAAATGGAAAGCCCTCATAAGTTTTAAAAAGCATGGAGAAAAATAGGTGGATTAGTATGTATAATTATAGCCTTTGTAATGGATGTGTTATATAAAATTGATAGAACACATTTACACATGTGATTTGAGGACCACGCATATTATTGTATATTAGGTTTTTAAGTTTTTGACCAAATATTTTTGTTTACTATTATTGCAAAAGAAAAAAATGAAGATTCCACATGCTTATAAATAGTTCAAAAATATTAAAATATTTTAAAATTATGACATGACAATTGTAATTTAAAGTATCTTCCGTTTTCCCTTTTTGAATTATAATAAAATCGATTTTGTCTAAAACTGGTTTTGTAATTACCTTTTTTCACTAATTGTTGTTTTGATTTCTCGATTATTTTATAAAGTAGGTACTGGGAATTATTTACTTTTGACCTCCCAAAGTACCAACTAGATTCATTTTCCTACTAGAAAAAATTCTGATATGGAAATTCAAAACATTTTAACTGCTCCAAAAGTTGGCGACAGACATAAAAAATAACTCTAAATATTGTAAAATGAATATATCCATCGCACCGCTCGGATACTAAAGTCGAGACCACAATAGTAAAAATTTAAGTTGTGCATACAAGTTTCCACACAGGATCCGTTGGTCTATGGGTTTTTTATTATAATACAATGTAAATTTTCCCAAATGAGGCCGCACCTTAAAATTTACTTATTTAGTACAGACCTATAGTGAGTTTACAAATAAGTTTAAAAGCTATACCTACATCGTCAAATAATAACGAATGATTTATTCATATGATCAATAATAAATAATAATATTATATAAAGAAAATATTTTAAGAAAAAATATAATATTGACGTGCAACTTTGTTTTTAGGCCATAATTAACTGCATATTTTAAATTTTTGATGCACCAATTTTTAAATGCATATTTTATGTTATTTATTTCATAAGTCCTTGATCTAATATACTAAATCAATGATACTAAATATGAAAGGTGTCAAGAGTTTATCGCATTGCATAATCAAAGAAGAGTAAAATACTAGTACTTAACTAATAAGTAATAAGTGTGTGGACTGCAGAGGGGCTTCCAAAAATGCAGTATTGTTCAATTGTTTTTCTAACATTAGTCCACTACTACATTTAAAACACGTGTGTAGAAGTTGTTTTCCGTTTTGTTATCAAAATGGTAATTGCAAAATATTTGGTCTCACGACTGAATTACATAATAATACCATTTGGGAACCGTGTCACGCTGTGCCGCCGCCGCCTCAGAGGTTCTCCGTTAACTGCGCAGTGGAGCACCGAGCGAAACGTAATTTTAGGGACTATACATAGCATAACATTAAATGTGTCGAAAATCGTAATTTTAAGATATAAAAACTCAGTGGATTTGCGTATCATAAATTATTCAAAAACTGTATAGTGTATACCTAGACACCTAGTTATGTGATAGCACAATGTATTATATCGTTATCGGTCCGCTGCGTTATACGTCTTGTGAAACTATTGACCACAATAAGGTGTTATACTAACAAGTAGTAATAACTAATAAGTAATAATTATTGAATAACTGCATCATAGTAATTTATACGAACTTATTTCAAACTGTTTATTTATGCGATTATTTAAAAATAATTTTAATCACGGCTTGGCTTCATGCATTAATAAAATACGTAAAATTTTATCTTTTGTATTATTATTATTTTTTCATTGATCATTATAAGCCCGGCAACTATGGCCAATAGCTGTTTTGTTTTTTTTGTTTGTTTGTAGGGGAGGGTACTGTTGGTTTGTAAACACGTGTGTGTAGTTTTGTCAGATTTTTTTAGTGGGCACCCGTGAGTATTTGCCATACCCGGGTGAGGGAGGGGGGCACTTCTCTCCGGACACGGTGATTTGCCCGAAGAAAAATGCCGCCCGTGAACCGATGTTTGAACCAGCGCCGGGTGCGTCACAACCGACTACTTAATCCGATGGGCCTCTCCGTCCCCCTTTATACTATTTACTATTCTACTCTATAACAAAAATTATTTTTGGTAACTGGTAAGTATTTTTAGAGCTCGCATTTTATTAGTACGATAGCGTACTATCATAATTGAAAAGAAATATTTTCTTAAACAATTGTCATATACAATTACGAGTAGGTATACGGGTAGAATTTTATAGAAAAACGTTGACTTACCACATGGCTTGTACCGAGACTGGTTTAAAAATATGTTGGCGGCTGCATACGCTAACGCTGAATCCTCTGAAAAATAAAAAATATTTATCACATATAGCCATTGAAGAAATAAAAGAAAGTTATCCAAGAACAATATTGTTGTAGGTTATGAGCATGATCGTAAACTGTCGAAATGGAAGTAATAAAAACCATAGACCTTATTATTGTTATTTTTTGTACAATATAGGAACGGGGATGTAGCTGGAAACCGATGATGCCTGCCGGCAAAAGACACCTGGCTATTAAAACTGAAAAAAAAATTAACTTTGAAAAAGTAAAAAGGGGGGTAAGTGGATGTCGCAGCTATATAGTAGGTTACAATGAGTCACTGTAAAATAGATGACATTAAATTTGAAATTTGAAATTCAATAATATCATTGTATACGAAAAACGATTCTGAGAGGAGACGGTTTGTAAGTGTGGATATTTTATATTATATTTATATTGCCGCTACTTATTATATGAATACGGTAGCTGATAAGTTGAATTAATATTATAAAATTACAACAAAATAACTAAAATCGTTATTGTTGGTTATTTAATATGTGTTGTTGTTAATATAAAACAACCATAAAAGAACTGTGTTTTCATATTTTTGAGATTTTTGGTTACAGAATAACCTTCTTACGTGAAACCATGTTTAAAATGTCCAATCCTTATAGTTATACAATTTTAAACATTTTTAATTACATAATAATTTTTAAATTTAAATTTGATACGTTTTATCAATATACAAACTTTAAATGCTTATAAAAAAAATGTGTGCCTATGTATTTTTAATATTTTTTAACTTATATTGTAACAATATATAAAGAGCCTTGTATTCAATTTTCAGGCTCTTTACCCAACAAATAAAATTGTATTAACATTTATAGAAAAAAAAAACTGAACAATTGTAAACTGAATACCTATGTCCGTAAAAGGCGCAAAATAAGTCAAACTATTTTGAAAATTTTATCAAGTATAGGAATTGATAAAATTAACATATGATAAAAATGTCAAGTGTCTGCGGTCATTCATTTTTGAATTACAACAAAATAAGAAAATAGCTACTTGAGAAATCGAGTGAATATCCAATGTTGTAAAAATTTGAACTTCAAACGCTTATAAAAATGTAATTTGACTTTGTGTATAGAAAATCGTTCAGATATTAACATTAAATGAAAATTTAATATATCTACGGTCATATGTTTTTGAGTTATACCTACGGTTAATAGAACTGTTCTTGAATAACAACCAAATAAGAAAATCGTTGTACCTTTGACAATTTGTTAACTTACGGATGAATATCTAATGTCTAACTTAAAATGATCGTAAAAAATTAATTTGACTTGTTGGTAAACTATTTTTTTTGTTAATTGTAAGAAAAGTAAAGGAGCTGGAAAACTTAAGGAGGTCTTGTATACAAATTTTAAATCTTAGATATACATAATAGTACATTTTTTATGAATTTCAAGCTCAAAATAATTTGACATTTAACATGATATTGATGAATTTTGTCAACATTTTAACTTCAGAAGCTCATAAAAAATTATTGGGGGTTTACAAGCGTAAATAGTAAGCACTTAACTTTTTTTTTAATTTCTATCAACAACAACTGATGAGGAACCTTGTATTACATTTTCAAGTTTTTTGACCGAGCGAACATTTTTTATGGATAATAATTTTAAAAAAGTAATAAAAAAATCAAAGAGTTGTCATTATATTTTGAAAATTTTATCGTGCATATAAATTATTGCTAATATAAACATTCAGTGAAAATTTCATGAATGTACGGTTATTTTTTTTAGAGCTACGCTGAATTGATTTTTTCGAAAACTGGTTTCGCGTAAAAATTTCAGTTATTCCTTAATTTTTGGTTTGTTTTTCCTGGTACTTTTGAAAATTATTGGCCTCTTTTGACCTCCTAAAGTCCAATACCGACTAGATTTACCTTCCTACCAAAAACATGCTGTTGAAGAAAATTGAAACATTTTTATTGTCCCTAAAGATGACAGACAAAAAAAAAATCACATCATTGTAAAATCAATTTATTTTTCGCTCTGCGCAGAATCTAAAATGAAGAATATTATGAATTTTAATTCTATATCTATAGAATATTCTAAGAAACGTCTTTTTAAAATTTTGAAAACCACTTTAATGCTATTACTTATAATTAGTAGTAATTACTTATTATATATCTGATAAAGCCTTTCAAAAAGTTTTTACAATTATTTTATTTTAACGTTAATATCTAACAAAGCTACAGGTATTACCTATATTTTATAGTTTAATGTTTAGTTAAATTCTTTAAAAATATTTTTAAAATATTAACAATTAGTTACTAAAATATGTAAATTTGAAACAAAAAATATTTTTATCACCTAGGTTTATGTTTTTATTCCAGGAAATAATTAATCAAAATAACCTTTTTTGTATTAATACTAGTTTATCATAAATACAAGTGACAAAAAAATTGGAACAATCTACCGTTGAATTTCTTAATGCATAGTAAGTACCTACCTAGTAGCAGTGTGTATCGTATATAATTATAAAATATATTATATTTAAATGTATTTACCCATCTCCATCCAGCGTGATTGTGGTATCTGCCAGAAGTCTAAGCACCAGTCCAATAGTAGTACTCTGGTTACAGTCAAGACCCAAAAGGCAGGATTCCTCTTGACAATTTCCATTTATACAAGAAACTACAACTAAATATCTGGTACGGCCGGAATGTACGCTTTCCAGCTTTACTGCCTAAAAAAAACATTATAATAATTAAATATTACATTTTTGGGGTTTTTTTTTTAGCGTATTCATTGTAATCAGTGGCGTCATTTCAGTTATCAATAGAGGGGGGGGGGCAAATGTTTTTACCGGCCCGAATAGGTAAAAAAAACTTCTACATATTTGTATGCTACCCTTTCTATTAACTAGGTAATATAATTTTTAAATAGAAGGTGGCAGATATTTTATAAAAACAATTGTAGATACACCTATATCAATTAAAAGTCTACAAACTATTATGGCAATATTTATTGATAAACAAAAATATTAGTAGTTTATTAAAGGATATCTTATTTTTTATTATTTTGAAAATATATCAACTGCATCATTTACAAATCAATTTTACCTGATTCATCAAGTATTGCCTATACTTTATAGGTATACGATATATTTACAAATTAATATTATTTTAAATTATAATATTTATTTTTTTTATTGCTTGTTTACTAGTTCAAGTTATTTATACTTTTTTATTATACATACCTGAAATTGTTTTCCATTTTTGAGCGGTTTGCGGTAATTTTATATTTTTAGCCACACCACCCATTTTTTTTTAAGTCATTTTCTCAAATTGAAAGATTAATGTAAACACGCGTCTCGAAAAAAAATAATTTTAATTTAAGTAGGATAAGGTACCTACACCGTACACAACTAAATCAACACAATACGCAGAATAGTTTACCATAGTTTACACGACTGTCGCAACTCGTAAGTTAACTGAAGTCGGGGATGAAGATCAATGGACCAAAATAATTAATAAGAGTGCCAATCGGTTGTTGTTTTTAGAATTTGTATTAAATTTAGATTTTAGAAATAAAACCATAAGGCCATACGGGATTACGATACTAATTATTATTGTTATACAATCACACAAACAAACATACATAAATAAATACATAGGTACCTAGTACCTACATACAATGTGTACGTCCCCGCATACGTCTAATATTCTAACTATCAATTATTAGTAAAAATGTATCATTGTGATAATAATTTCTTAGTACCTATACATAGTATAATATTTTCTGAAAATATTATAAAATAGGCATGTTTTGGCCCTAATAAAATATAATAATTGTAAAACAGCAACAACTGGGCACAGGCCCACTGGGCCGCTTTTAAAATCAGACAGGGGCAAATGCCCACCATCTTGCCTCTCCCACCAAATGACACCACTGATTGTAATTACTTATCTAACTATATAAACGTGAAACTACTTTTATACTTATATATAATCTGAAACGTCAGCTAATCCCAGAAACTACGCGACTATTTGGCGATAGTAACAGCATTATTTACGTTATTATTAAAGTTAATACAACATTCGTAATGAAGTACGCACCTCGCGGGGTATGCGAAAATATCTACCTGAAAATATACTGATCACAAGCGTGTCTCACGGGAAACGCCGGGCGGGATGGCTATAATCGAACGTGTCCTGACTGATCAACGTAGAGCCTAAATAATGAAAGCTTAAGGCTTGATATTTCACTGTACCTGTTATAATATATTAATCTCATAAGTCTTAAGATATTTTTCGGCAAGATATTATAGACGGAAATGGGGAGGTGTATGGTGATACACAAATATTTTACACTGGGGCAAAGCTGGGTAATTCAGCTAGTAACGTATAAATTAATTTGGACGTATAAGTTAAAATGGACGAGTAAGTGAGTTTAAACTCTTATAGTTGATACGAAAAAATATCTCACCAAAATGGCTAAATATCTATCCGTTTAGGTTATCAACATCAAATTACGTGTGTAAACGCTTTAATATATATATATATATATAATATGTGTATGTGTATATGTATAAAATATAGTATTATACCGGATGCAAATAGTGACGAACAATAAATAACATGTCCCGGCGGATCCCTCGAGGCTATTGGTGTTAAGAGGTGAAAACGAGCAATCAGCCAAGCGAAATCGGTCGTTGATATATCTTTAATTTTCCCTTCGGATCAACACGCACACTATTTTAATCTACACATCGTATACTTGGGCGGCTAGGCTATTATAAGCTTATAACACCATTAACGAGATATTTTGAAATTGACAAGTAAATAGCGCCTGTAAAAAATAATGTACCCATAACTACCATCTCATGATCAGCAACAACATTTTATCCTTACCTACTCTTGTTATTTAAAATCAAGTTTTTTACAGGTTTAGAAACTTAAAATTGTCTGTTGTTGCTTAATTTTTTAAAACGGTACAATTTGTAATTATTGTTATTGTAAACAGATTATATTCATATAATAATTATATACTATAATATCAATAATATTATGTATGTTATGCAAAGTTAAACCAAATGAAACCATACAAATATAATGGACAAATGTAATTAATAAAATTAGTATTTTAACAGATAAAAACAGATTTTGAATCATTAAATTATTTTTATACGTGTATGTTACTCATTATAATTACATATATTATTACACTTGATATTACGTTTACATACGTTCTTACGAGTTACGACTAGTAACGACCTTCTATGTGCTTTCAGATTTAATTTTTTAAATTATATTGCCACATTCAATATTTTATATTTTTAAATCCGTTAAATAGGCTTTTAATTTCTAAATGATAATCTTAGTTAATACACAGAGTTGGGTTCAGATTGTAAAATAACTGGTATGGTTCATAACCATGGAAAAAAATTAAACAAAATGAAGGTTAATATTGTTTTATAAATTTACATGGTATATTGGTATATATTAGTATTATCGTCTTTAACAAATTAATTAAATTGTTTGTTTATATGCTAGTTACAAGACAATGACTGTACATTTGGATCTCATTACATTAAACAATAGAATACATATACTGTTACAAAGACACAATACACTTATCTAGGTGCTGAGAGATTTTCTGAATATGATCACTGTTTCAGAGTTTCCACACAAAATATTGAGCAGTATGGGGCTTAATGATCATATAGGTACATATTATAAACCTAAGCAGTTGATCAAATTTTTAAGACGATTTAAACCTATCATCAATTTTAAAATCTAAATAACAAGTGTATTGTATATACATTTAAATTTGACCGCTAAATCTCTGACTCTAATAACATATTTATTTGATTTTAACACAAGCATGCTTTGCGTGAACGGCCTTGAATCCGTGAAAGTGAAATCAATTGTTTCGTATAATGTCAACCCCACTATATATTATAATATATCTATTTGAAAGGTATCGATTGTGCCCCATTAGAAATCCATGTGGGCACACCCTTCGAATGTTTCATACATTGTTCAGCTATCAACGGTAAAAATCAAAGAGCTCATGTCATCACTGACTATCTGATGGGTGGGTCGTGGGTGTTAGGTTCAAAATACGCGATGATCGCAGTCACTTATAACGTCTTAAAAACCAAAGAAAAAATTTCTTCGTGTAAGACCTATAACATCAAGTAGTCATCTACAAACTAGTTTTAGTCTAAAAGTCGATTAACCACGATTTGCGAATTTGAATTTCATGCTATAACAATTATTGTTGTGGTATGAGATCCATTGTTTTTCATCGATCGCGGTTACTATTCTTATCTAGACCTTCAACAGTAATAATAATACGTTTACACGAAAAACCTAAATCACCTTGGCCTACAGGACGAAATACACGCATACGATTACGTGCTAACACTGCCTAACAGTGAGAAATCGACCAATTATCCGTTGGATATAACCTTGAGCAGATATTTGATAGTATTTTGATTTTGACCCCTACAATAATGATTGCTTCCAGCAAGAAGTCGTTATGATCGGAAATTAGCTAATCATTTATGTATTCAGAAATATACTGCAATGTGAGGATGCCTCTTAACAAATATTTCGTTGGTATGATTTTGAATAAAAAATATAAAATATATTTTAAGGACGTTTTGTAGGGACAGTGTAACTATTACAAATTATAATATTGATTTGAGTTAGGATTATATATGAACTAGGCACTCCAAATTCTATAATATGTATAATTCAAGGTGGTTTGACAAATAATAAAAAAAAAAAATCGATGATTGATCATTATTGTTATACCTAAATGTTATTCTATAGTAAATTTTGACTCATGTAGTCATGTCGCTGCTTAAGTCACTATATTTAAGTATGAAGACACTAAATTTTAAACTTTATTGCTTTAATTTTTCGTTCAATTAATTTTAATACACCTACATCAAAAAGTTTAATAAAATGAAACAAGTAACTGTATATACATAAATGTAAAGTAACGAACCACCAATGTCCACCATTAAGTATAATACATATCAAGAAGTTTTTTAACAATCGTTAAGTATTCCCCAAAGGACCTAATTATTATTATTAAATTGTGATTTATAACTAAAATATATGAAACGTCAAAATAGGTTGAACAAGTATTGAAAAATGTTTCCATCATTTTTTTACGAAATAAAATATGTAGGTAATCTTAGCAATCCACTGAAAAACATAGTATTTAATATTAACAATACTCTTTTATCGGAAACCAAATTAATCCAATGACACGTCGCGCGTCTTGGTGTTATATACAAATATTATACAACATAACATTGTGTCAACAAGAATAACGCTTATACCTGCTTTTCTTAGTACACGCACAAGTATAGTAAGAATTTGTGGATATAGAGAATATATGCAGCGGTACACGTTGAATGCATTTAAAATCGTTAACTTGCACGTTTAAGAAAATAAGCCACGATGGTCTGTCTCCTTGTGAAGGTTGCACACGAGTCTAAAGTCGTGAGGACGTGAGGTAAAAGGATTTCGGGCGAGTGTAACCATATAGCAGGGCAAATTAACGTACTTTTCTGAATGCATTGCCCAATATAGGATAATTATACAATTTAAATACAATCCACACAACACTATAATATGCTTTGTTGTATTACAGGATTTTGAGGGTGATGCATCAGTGGCGTTCTCAGGCATATGCTTTTGTGTGGGGAGGGGGGGAGGGTTGTGGATAATTTCTAGGAACACATATAGGGGGGCGCTATCGGAGCATAAAAACGGGTGCGTACAAATACAGCCAATTGTGGGTGGTGGGGGGGTTGTATGATCATTGTTTTTTTTTGTATATGAAGTAATAGTACCTATAAGTACGTATAAATTTTAATCAGCGGAAAAATAACAAAAGCAAAACTAACACTTTTTTGATGCACCTACTTATATAATTTGAAAAATATATGTTTATTTGATATGGCTACCTAATTAATACTTAATTATAATACTTCACTGACATTTGGCGACGCTACAACCATATTCAAGATTAAGAAAAAATAAATTTTTCACGAATACAATTTGAAGTATACACCTGCATCATATTATAACATTCTAGTTTTTAAATATTATATATATACCTATACTCAAAACCGTATTTATTCTCTCGGTTATTTATTTATATAAGTAAACGAAACTTACCATGTTCAGACTGTCATCGGGCCTGAGTATGTGGAACATAGACTGCAGATGTGCCTGTATGTCGTTGGCACGGGTCTGCATTTCGTCTTCGCCGGCGGACATCCGACTGGACGCCGGAGCGGACAGCGACTGGTGTCTGTGCGGGTGTAGAGAGTGATGGTGGTGTCTTTTACGGCGAGGCTGTTGCTGTGGTTGCTGTTGCTGTTGCTGGTGAGACGTGAGCGAACACAACACCGCCGCCGAACCCTTGTTGGCGAAATAACACTCGCTAAGCCTGTGGAACATAGTCAAGACGGACAAATTAGGAGACTATTATTATAATGAACACATAATAAAGCTTAACATTAAATATATTAAACGTATTATAATTATTTCGTTCGATATTTATCGAGAAAAAAAAGTCGGTGCAGGTCGCTTTAAATCCTATGCACAAATTATATCATATACTGTTATTTTTCAAACGTCAAGGAATCGTATACTCGGCAGAATCTCGTCAGCGAGTATACTCACACATAATAATATTATAGGCACATAATATTATTATAATGCATTGTCTGTAGAGAACAATAATAATAATACACTCAACATCGTCGTCTATATTGAGCACTGCAGTCGTAGGTATATCGTGTCGTTTTTTTCGAGGGGAGTGTGTGTGTTTGTGATTGATGAAGAAACGATGCGTACACTGCATATTATAACAAACGTGTAATGATAATAATGTGGTCGTTGTAGGTTCCTACCACACGAAGGCACTGGGTATAAATCACGAACTGCAGCGATCGTCATAATAATATAAGAAATTCGATCCGCACAGACTTCTCATCATCGTGTCGGTCAGGCCATACGTGCACTTCCTATCGTGTTACACATTAATACATTATACGTGTATTATAGATGCTACAGCGGCACAGTATATATCGTATACTAAGCCCACCACCCACTGTACCACGGGTTCTAGTAGTCAGTTCTTAATACTTTTTACAAAAATCTTGATCATGCGTTACGTATACGGTACACACACAAGATAATATTGGCGGATAGCGAACAGGTCCGCTATCGCAGCAATTTAATTCTTTTACGAGGCTTGACAAATAATTATTATGTTTTAAAAATTATAAAATTCTCAACATTTTATGTATAAATATAGGTACAACGTGTAACTCTTAATATACGTCTATGTCATAATATTATATAGGTAGTTAGACGGTTATTGCCAAAATGACAAACACGACGTGCAGAAAGCGGGAGAATGGTAACTGTATTTAGGTGCACATTACACAGTCAAAAAATACATATGCGACGTAATCGTGGTAATTTTCAACGTAACAGAGGAAAATAATAATAATATAGGATATTATCCTGACAAGTAGCTTATACAAATAGTTATTATTCAACAAAGCGGACACGTGTTACGTATCAAGTGTAAATCGAATAACATACAACATATATTATTATATTTCCTTTATATATTACGAGAATAATTTGATTGCTATAATTATACGAAAACTGTATTATAATATTTTATTTAAGGCGCAGGAGATTTCGACATATAGAAATAAATTATAATAGAATAACTATAATCTCTTTCTTTTGCACAATATCGCTATGATAGAAATTGATAGACTATTAAACAAATTATAATTATATCGTTTTCGTCTCTGATTTTTACTATTTCAAAACATTAATTAAATATTATAAATAATAAATTACGCACACTACGTCCACATAACTTATTTATTTAACAATTTATATATATTTTTTTTTACTAATTTATGATCACATAATATTATATCCTAATTGTGTTGACGTTTAGACGTTTATATAATATTGTGACCAACAATGTACTTAACTGTATTAAATACAATTGGATGGAGAAATACGTTAAACGAGTTTTCTTTTTCCAAATTATTATATTTGTATTCAATTTTAAATTGTATACGCAAAAAAATAATTTATAAATGAAGAAAATGAGACTCTTTAGTACATCAATACCATGTAATAAAAAAATAGGACAAAACAGAAGTAAAATATTACATAATATAGACGTTGGATTAATTTGAAATAATAAATAAATAAAGTTATAGACATAACAATAATATAAATACTACCTATAATAATTTAGTACGTTTTAAGTAAATGATGATTATTATAAAAAATTGTTAAAATGTTTAGATTGTTTAGAACATATAGATTACAAAAAAAAAAAAAAAAAATACAACAATATACGGGTTTGTTCATAAAATAAACAAATAGAGGTAAGGTACCTATCGTTCACCTCCCACGAAATCTCCTCTGTACATCAACCCCTTTTTATATGTGTGATATATATTTTTCATAAATGCCAGTTATTGTACATTCAAGCATTTCCTGTTGTGCTTGATATAGTATAATATACGGTATGCACACATCACAGACACGGCAGGTGGCACTCCTATAAGTTACACAAGTTCTGCTGTCATGCACATTATTACGGAGAAAAATACTGCAGTATAACATAATTTTTTTATTAAAAAATTTTTTTCGATAACCCATATTTCTGATAACATAATATATACCTATAGTAATTTCTGAAAACATTGAAAACGTCCATGTATATATATTATCGTAAATCAAACAGAAACAGGAGAGTAGAGAAGCGTTTTAAAGTTTACAGACAAGCAGACAGCAGTACATATTGGTGAGTATAAGTGGGTAACGACAATAATTCACGTAGTCTCTATAACAGATCACGCCTCTCCACTGCAGATCCGAATAAATGCGTTTAAGTCATAAATAACTGGTCAACGGTCTGCTATTTCAACTTCTTTTGGAAAAAATCTAAAAAAAAAATAAGCTGCGTAAACTTAAGAAGAAAATGGGAGTTTGACCTTAAAAGTCAACTTGTACAAAAAAAATAAACTAAAACGTTCACTACGGTAGTGGACGCATTATATTTTATACCGATTTTTTTGTATTTGTATTTTTAGTATAGGTACTCTGCGCGGGACCTATACTACAATACACCTACGTTCGAGTATAAATGTATAATATATATCGCAGTAAGCAACATAACGGGGAACGGTCTGAAAAACGATCCAATTCCGAGCACATATACTCGTATATTGGTAATTTTATTATTATTATTATTAATGCCACGGCGCATATTTGCGAGAAAACATCGGCTGCTGCGAGGCCTTAACCCGGCAGCACAACTCGTTTCCATCTGAGTGGTAGGTAAACCGGTTGTATATATATGTGTAAATATACGACAGCAGATTCGACGGTTACGCGCTGTTGTATGCGTATTAATGTATTTTATGTATAAAAGTATATATTATTATAATACACCAACACCACTGCCCGACCGCGGTGTAATGGTAGAGAAAAAGCATGATCGAAATCCGAAGGACTCTGAACACACACACACACACACACACACGATGTCGAATAATATTTTCCTGTTATATAGCTAAAGCGGACTCATCTATATGCAGCATATTATATACGATTGGAATGGCCATAATATAAAACAATATTACACTCATTTTCCGCGTCAGGCCGCGCGAATCAAAACAATAAAAATTACATAAATACCAGAAACAACCGAAACGAAAAATTCGATTAGCGTCGGTTTCTAACTGAACGGAAACATTGCTGAAGCAGGTCAGATGCTAATTTCGATAAATGTACCAATGCATTATTATCACATTATTATACGCATTTTGCTATAGTATTCGTAAACTATATATCTATATAGTCAAGCTATTCTCACAAATCACGTAAACTAATATTGTATATTATGTTTAAGATGAATTATGTAATAAAAACAAGAACAGTTGAACAACGAAGAAGGATGCAGAACAGCATAATGACATTTTGTGTCAAATTATAATATCAAAGAAATATGGGATGTTAATATTTCTGGACTACAAAAATTGTTCAATTAGGATTAAACTTATAATAGGGATAAAAGATTTTAATATTACCAATTTTACTTTTTACATTTTATTTTTTGGAGATGATCCAGTTATATATGTAATATATCTAGATTCTAAGTGGATAAAAATATGGTCAAGCCACCTAAGACTTAAGATAGTAAGACGTCAATTGTATTAACTGATGAGCCAATATAGGTGTTGGCATAACTTCTATATAGGTTAAGGCTGTGGAGCTTGTTAGTTGTTTGGTTATGATAACAGCATTAAGTATTATAATTACCGCACTAACTATATATAAAATAAAAATTAGATACCTAAAATATATAAAAAAAAATAATTTAAATAGGAAATAACAATTGTTATATCGAAGTAAATCAAACATTTTAATATTGAATGTATAACTTATATCCAAAGAGGTAGTGAACAGACAACCATTCACACAATATTGTTTAAATAAGTTTGACTCTGGTGAATTATTTGTACAATTCCAAACATCTGTTCGAATACATTTTTATTGAGCGCCGTTAATTTGCAAAATGTTAATTGACAAAACCACAAAATAATTTAAACAAAGTAATCTTCAAAAAAAAAAAAAAAAATACAATAAAATACTAGTGTTACCTCAAATTGATTTAATAATAGATACATAATATATACATTAAAATATATTAAATTGTAATATTTATTGAATCCAGAACTTGTAAATAACTAGAATAGCTAGTATTAAAAAAAAGCATACAGTTATAGTATACATACTTAAATCACATTTTAGTAAGAACAAAACCAAAAATACGAATGAAAAAGTGGAAACATTTATTATACACATTTGGCGCATTAATGTAGGTTTTTTTTAGATTTATAAAAATTCATCATAAATTAGATTTTGTTGTAAGAAAAACAAGTTATATTGAAATTAATAGTATTCAGTAAGAACGTCTGGATCATGGCCAAGGTCTTAAAATTTGATGATCAAACTTAATTTAATAATAATAATAATAAGTATAGTTTTAAGTTACACGAGTTAAATACCTATAAATGTTGATTGCATATTAGTGATAATACACATATACCTAATACATTATTTAAATTTCCATATTGGTTTAGATATTAGAAGAAAGGGATTTTAGAATTATGCAACTAAAATATTCGTATACAATTTCATATTATTTATATAATGATAATAGTAAAAAAAAGGTGGTTAACTGGATGTCGCTCTGCTGTACAGACGTACAGTGGCCAGTAGGTTACAATGAGTAGTGGTATTAAATTTGAATTCAATGATATTCTATCATTTTATACGAAAAACGATTCTTAGCGAGGACGGTTTGTAAGTGTGGATATTTTATATTACATTTCTATTGTCACTACTTATTATGAATACGGTAGCGGTAAGTTGAATTAATATCATAAAATTACAAAAAAATAATTAAAATCGTTACTCTATTGGTTATTTAATATGTAATTTCGTCCAAATTTTAACATAAAATAACCATAAAAAACTGTGTTTTCTTATTTTTGTTTACAGAATAACTTACTTACGTGGAACCTTATTTTAAATTTTCAATCCTTAGGTATAAAAGTTGAACATTTGATACATTTTTAAAAATTGAACTATAAATAGGTAGGTACTCATAAAAAAAAATTGTGTCCATGTATTTTTAATATTTTTCAACTATAATAAATTGTAACAATATATTAGGAGCCTTGTATTAAATTTTCAAGAGTTATTATACCCAACAAATAAAATTTTAATGACATTCATATCAAACTAATAAAATTGGAAACTGAAAATGTCCCTAAACCTCTCAAATCAAGTGAAAATATTTTGAAAATGCTAATATAAATAACCAGTAAAAATTTCATGTACCACGATAATTTGTTTTAGAGTTACACCAAAAACCATAACCAATATTACGTCAAAATTCCTGTTATTCTCGGCACTTTTGAAAACTATTGGGAATTTTAAATTTTTACCTCCCGAATGCACCTACTAGATTCACTTTTCCATCGAACAGGATACTCTCAAAAAACGAACACATCATTATAAAATCAATACATTCATCGCTCTGCTCAGAATCTAAAACATATGAGTATATTATTTGATTTAATATTAATACATGAAATGATAAATAGAAAAAAAATTGGATTGTTTTAAAATGTGTAACGGCTGAAGTATTAAATCAACGAAATATCCGATAGGTATAAAATCATTCAAACCTTAATCTAATAATAATAGCCTTTAATTAAATAACTATTATTTAACATATATTGTCAGATTAATATTTATTATAGAGATAAATACCATTAGTCTGACTTACGTCTACTTTAATATATTATCAACCGGCATTATTAACTCAATAAGAATTATGTATCAAAACTTACACGCAACTGTGATAATAATATTATACTGTCAAAACTAGTTTTAAACTTAAAAATTTTAAACAGCTGCAGTAAGCAACCATTTCTAAAGAATTGGTTTACACTTTACATGCAATTATATATAATTTATGGAAAAATTGAGATAGTTATATAATATATTATTATTGTTAAAATTTATGATTCACCAATAATTACGATCCACCTGACAAAATTAATAATTTACTTATGTCACACACAGTATATCTATAATATTTTATAATTGTGAAAATCCATATTTTGGGTTTATTGTAAAAATAATAGGCAATAGCAATGCATATATTAAACAATGAGTTTTTAATGTATTAGGTAGGTAATTAAAATATAATTTATGTTATACTGTCTCACAAAAGCATGCACCCAAGTAACGATATTAACAATTATGATTTGAGTAATTTAATTTAATCTTGTGTATCGATTACAACAAATTTTATTTTTATTTTTTGGAAGAACTCATAGAAATGACATTGTTTTCGGTTAAAAGAAAACTTCTAATTTCGGCACGGAGTTATATTTTTTAAATTTCCCTTGCTTACTCAAGCGGTTAACAATGATTTCCAATACTTAAAGAATTAGTAATGCCAAAAACAAGGTGTAAAAATAATTATAAAACACATATTATTTATTTAGTTTTCATTATCCTCATTTTCACGATTTCTTTTTGACATAAAAATTAATTTACTATAAACTGCTATGAGTCTAAGACTGTCCTTCGGGACTAAATAAGTAAAACTAGATTTTTACGAAAACAGTGTTATAACGCAGTTGGCAATTTTCGAGATGATGACGATATTCTTTTACATATGTATAATAATAATAGGTACATATTTTACTTTTCATTTTTTCTCGTTTATTTTTAGAACTGCTATATTACACATTTATAGGATAACGTCTAAACATGTTTCAGATTCAAGTGCGGACGGACATATACTTAGATTGCAATCAGAAGTTTTTAATTTGTCAAATACTATATCTAATATCTATACTACCTTACAGTATAATACATAAAATACACTTTGTTTACCTAACCCTAGGGCTATTCAGCTTTCTCGAATCCAGTTTTAAAATAGTCTAATCAGACGTACAATATGTTCAATACATATGTAAGTTATGATAATATGCTTTGAATAGGGTTTTAATTAAAACTAGCTATCATTTATAAACACGTGTAAAACTTTTAATTAATATTCACAAGTCACAACTGTAATTCTATAATTTATACAATATTACTATAATATTATATTGACAATATTCGTTGACTACACGTGTTTTTAAAAACTATAAATAACCATATATAAATCAGTTCAATACTATCATAATATACAATCGTAAAATACAATGTTAAACAATACTCATTCTTTGAAGGCTGAACTATATGTTGATGGAACTAAAAACATGTAACATTTAACAATACTAATTAATTAAATTATTTTAAAATTTAATATTTATCAACAATCACAAATTTACATTGTTAAAGTAAACGAAATTTATCCTTTAATAAGTTCTTAATTTTTTCTTATTTGTCACAAATAAAAGATATAATTTAATATGATATTTTGTGTATTTATTTATTGTTAATTTGTATGATTTATTCATACTAATGAGAAATTAAAATCGACTTATGTAAGTTTATAAGGTATTATATTACAACAACTAATGAACCGAGAAAGGCCATATTGTTATTATTTTTTTTTTTGTGTACTCATTCATGTGCAAAGAAGGTTAAAATATAAATGTATATACTTGTATTTAAGACCTGTTTAAAATTAATTATCGGGGACGGTAACATATTTAATTCTTGTATGTATTACTTATACACAGAAGATTTTTTTACATTAGAATATATCGTACTAAAATAAATAATAAAATTGTATTAATGTATCACAGATGCATACATAAATACATAATTAGATTGTGTGAAATTGGACAGCTATAAAGTATGCATTTACCAAGTTTACATTAAAAACAAACAAATATCGTATAAGAATTAAAATTTAAAAGTTTAATACTTTATAACTTATAAATAATGAATATTCAAATAACAAACAGTGATAATATGTATAGACAATAAAGTATTTCATGGACTATGCCACTATGGACGTAGGTCAATGGACTTGGATTGAAATAAAAACAATGAACATCATAATAATTAACCTAGGAGGCCATACTTATTCGTAACCGACGATAGTTGAAGTTATTCTTCAAAGCATTAGATTTGATGAATGGGAGAGCTATATAGTAATAATGTACATTGTACACGAACATGATGATGAAAAATAAGGAAAAACTTAGCAAACTTTAAGCATATACAAGATAAAAATATCAACAATATTAATTTACCGCGCGGGAATTCGGTGCAGAATTACAAGAATAAAAAAGCACGTTACACGGGAGATATATAATATTGTTTTCACGATCGACTACAAAATACGTTATAGAACAGAAAATTTAAAATATAGAATATACATAAAAACGGTAATAATAAAATCGAAAAACAGGAACTCCAGCAGTATTATGATAATGCAGGCTGTAATACACTGTATACGCAGAAAAAGGAAACAATAGTTATAGGCATATATATTAATGAGTATAGTTTTAATGTAGTACTTATAGTATAGTATAGTATTGTTTTTTTCGGCGGAAAAGAGAAATGTATTTTGTTACAGGCGTCAACCGCATGTGGTGTCTGGACGAATACACAATAGGTCATATTGCGCAACTTGAAGTTTTCCCTAATTATTGAATTTACTGACAAATCTTTTGTATGTGTGATAATGTAGTATACAAAATTTTTATAATTTGTATGTTTGCGAGTGTATATGTATGCACCAGTGCGCACGCGTGCGTTATGTACTTATGTCATCGCTTTATTTCGGTAGTAACTAGTAACACAGTAGCCGCAACACGCGGGTTTCGTCCGACTGGCGAAAACTACGTTATAGCCATATCGTTATTGTGCTCAGCGGGAAATTATATACTATAAATTTTAATATGACCTCATCGTCATCTTCGTTCATCTCAGTTGAATTATTCTAGTCAATATTTTAACGATATACATACTCGTACCTACAATTCAATCATAGTATATAAATTACCATCGTCGGAAAGTAGAAAAATTGGATATAGCAGTCACAATATGATCTGCTCGGATCATGATAATTGATATTTTTTAAATTCCATGTACACCGAATATTCAGAGGTACTTTATATTTAAGGCATCCCTTTCGAACATTTTAGTAAATTTTGATAAAATAATATTGAAAAACAGTAAAATAACGGTTAAGGTAGGTATATAATATATATATTATAGGTATATTTAGTAGCAAGTACGATTAAATCTTTATTTTTTTTAATACAAGTTTGATTACAATTATAAAAAACCACCTGTCTCAGAGTTAATTCTTTAAATATGATTTAATAAATGCTTTTTTTACCATCTTTTTGAATCAAATATAGATAGTTATACCCAATGATTCTAAAATAATTTATACAAACAAAGTGCAATAACAACTAGGACCTATACCTATAACAAATATTAAAACAGTTACATGTTTTAAAATAAATAATGAAAATATCATGAGAAAATAACTAATAACATAAAAATATAATGTCTATCATAATTAAATGTTAATTAGCATAATAATAACAATCTATAGGGGGGACGGAGTGGCCAAGCGGACTACGGAAAGGCGTCAGCTCCGACGCGTACCGTCGCCGGGTCGAATCTCGACCACGGGCGGCTCCTCTCTCTAGGCAGGCAACTGTCTAGAGAGCGAGGCCGCCATCCCCCGACTGGGCATGGCAGAAACCTACGAGTGTCTACGCAACTTGAAATTGTGCCAAAACCAAAAACACAAGTGTTTACCAAACCTACAGTACATACCCCCACAGTTGAAAAACCACCCAATGGCCTAAGTTTCAGCGGGTTAATCAATAAAAAAAAAACTATCTATAGTAACAACCTATACCTATCTATAATTTCTATGTTTTTTACTAACATTTAAAAGAACACATTATGATAAATTACGCATGTACAATTTATATAAATCTAAGTTTGTTTCATAATCTCAAAAAAGTTTATCGGAATATTGGAATTACAAAGTAGGAAATATTAAAATATTAGGATATTATCAAAATATCATCAGTGTATCGAAAAGATATAATTATCATATTCCAATAGGATCATTATAGTTACTCGGATTATATATAAAATAAATATGATTTGTAGTTTTAATTAATTTAACTCTCGGTGTTGATCGAATAGAATAAATCAAATAAAATTTATTTTATTATTATATGCTTTAATTATTTATTATAGATTTAATAATATACGTTACAGTGTTCGGTAAAAATTTCCTAAAATGTCATGTGATAGTTATATCAATTGATAGTGGGTTTCATGTTTTATGAAAGAAGAATGAGCACGTAATACAAGTTGTAACATAAACCAAGATAACTAACCTAACCTACAGATGTTTTACATAATATAGAACTTATTTGTGGTTAATTATTATTTGCAAACATTTGTTTTTTTTTCAAAAATATATATGTTTGCTTTATACTTTATAGTTATTAATTTATCATAGTAATTAATAAATCACATAAATATATAATAATATATAGGTATAATATTATTGAAAATCATTTGTAATTTGGTTACTGACTTATAAGTTTGAAATGGATAAATATATCCAGCGTGTAAGACGTTTGTTTTGTTGACAATTTATTATTTTAAACAGATAAACGAATGAGACTTTCTGCTTTGATATATGAAGCAAAATAAGTTATATATATAATATTATAATAATATATCGGGTGGAAGGACTTTATTGGTGAATGATGATTTTACGCGCGTCAATTGCGCAACCATGGAAATCGGTTAGCCAGAGCGTTTAACAAAGACAGATAGAGAAATGCAAAATAAAAAATATCTATTGATAGAAACCAGTAGTTGTATGAATGGGAATAAAAATACAGTGAAATTCACCAATTATCATCGGCTATTGTTGTTGATCAACCCTGGAACGTGAAAGTCCTATTGGCGACGAACGCCTACAACTATATGAAATGATTTCCCGCTGAACATTGATACCACGGGGTTTAGGCCACAAAAAATGAAATTCCATGTATTTTTCCTATAGAAAGTAATCATTACACGATCGGACACAAAAAATTACCCACCGGATTCACCGCAACCAACGTGTAAATTAATGAAATCCACCGTGACTGTTTTTAGTATTACAGCAAAAAATGGTTAAAATAAATACTTTTCTACCTATCTAAAATAGTTATATAGAACTATACATTAGGTAGTGTTGTTGAGAAATCATTGATAGAGGTTTGACCCGATTGATCAAGCTCATTGACGTGTAGCTAAACGACGGAAATGTAGCCAAATCAAAACTAGGGCAAACTTGTCATTTGCTTTTTTTAGCCAAAGCACTCACCAGCTCTATATAATATAATAATAATACCTAAAACAATGTTTGTCACATTTACATACTTACGTATAGAACATTACTCAACGACTCCATAACCACCAAATGTATCAAGATCAAAAATCCATATCAAAATCGAAATTGTTTGTTTTATAAGCAGATTTATATATTATACATTTAACTTGTAAACTTTAATATTTAAACTTTTACACGCAAATTGTTTAATTATTTACTAGTTAGTAGGCATTAAAATAATTATTAATTAATTAAAAATATTACGAAAGCTAAGTATGTAGGTATTATATTATACGCTTATTTATTATATACAGTATAATAATAAATTTAAGAAAAGCATTGATCATACAACGTATGTATTTAAAATGTGAATGGGTCAACTACTGCAGTTGCACATAGCAATTATTATTGTCAGTTATTCAATCTAAGATAACGTTTTTTGTCTTTGCGATGATAAATTAAAATAACCTGTAGGTGCAGCAATCTAAACTGTTTATTCGAGTATATAATAATATAGTCACACGACTTAATACGTGAGAGTGGTATTGTTTAATTTTAAAATTATCTAAATAAAAAACAAATTTGTTATAAATATTAAATCAAACTTGATAAATTACAATTGTATGTATGTAAATATAGTATACCTATAACTTTTAAAAATAGTCATTATAAACCTTTACACTTGAAACTATAGTACCTAAATTATTACTTAGGTAATCATAATTTGTGGAAAAAAAATATAAATTGTTAAAATTTGTTGTATTGATAAAAATGACTAGATTAGGTACTAAAAAGATTCACTAAAGTATCTACAAAATATCGATTTTTATAAAACTAATTTAAATATTGGCCTATATAGGTAGCAACGGGGTTTTTTTTTGTAGTAGTATTAAAACTATATTTTCTCTTTTAAAACCATGGTTGCATCCATTTAAGAAAAGTCATATACTAAGTGATCTATTTCAGAAAACTGTTACAAAATATTAACCGGATAAATACAACTGGTTATTTTCTACTATTCGTATATAACTTCTCTTTTAACCTAAAATCATCAATTATCTGTCCGACATACACGCAATACATAGTCGATATGGACACACTCATAAGTATATATACATATATTATAATTTACTTATAAGTTATAATCAATTAAAAAATTATTTTGACTATAAAATTCATATATTTAAAGATAGTGCTTATTAAATTAAAAGCGAAGTTTTATTGGAGAATTCGTATAGTTCCAGTCTTCCAAGGAGAATACAAATACTACTATCATGAAAATTGATACGGCTTAAAGTTTATACATGTAGGTACTAACGGAGTAGATAGAAAATTATATTATTTTATATATTTTTAAATGGAGTTGGTTAATACTAAATAGTATTATAAAGTATTCAATAAAATCTTTACCTATGTACCTGAATGTTTGGTATTTATGGAAATAATATACTTTTATTTTTATTTTGAAATTCCTGATCAAGTGTAGGTTTTTTAAATAAAGTATACTATATTATTATTGTCGAGTTAGTATTTCTATTGGTTTTTTGTATAATATAAGAATAAAAGTTTTTATAATATTTTCGAAAATTAATTGGTACATCTTAAACACCTAATAATAAGCTATAAAAATATTTTAAAATTTAAGTGTTGAAAATATAAGTAGGTATAATGTCGACGATTTGATTAGTGATGTTTAATATAGTATGATGATGAGCGCCGATTAAAATGACGCAATACTTCTATAACTTATCAGTATGCTCAATAAATCTTTGTCACAACACATTACTACATTATATTTGAGTGTATATGAGTATTATAAAGTCCGAAAGACGCAGATTTCTCCGGATGCCCTCGAGCATCTTTATCTCCGGTAAGAAAACATTACAAATTATAATAATAATAATAATAATAATAATAACAAATATATCTACCGATGAAAAAATATTACATAACGAATATACTTCAGCAGACAATATAACAATTCTCGACGTTTAGTTCCTATATATAGCATAATATTGAGTGCGAATTTTTGTGTACCGCAGGATGCATACATGCAGTCATCAGGTAAGATTAAATATGGGTTGTATAATAGGTACCTATGTTTTTGCATAGATACACATTGACCGATACGGTTTCATAATAAATTACAATTTGTTGGATTCGGTGGTCCTGATCAAGTATATGTACCCACTGTTCCATCACCTTCACTATTGCTCTTTAGACCTAAACGATATCAGACCTTGGACTGACCAAGGACGCAGTTTCAAACGAACCGTTTACGAATTACCGTCATCTCGGAGTTTCGCACAACAGATAATATACTTACCGATTAAAAAGGCGAACATGTTAATGTAATAACAAAATACAAAATAATAACGATTTGTACAACACTTTTATTGGCATATATATGTATATATTATAGGTCGATACCTGTTTTGAATATGCACGAGGTTATTATTAGCAGATATTTATATTATAATGATTATAATGTCAAAAGAAATTATTATTGAATGGAAAATCATTACTTTGCGGTAACGGGTTGTGAAATAAATGACTAATAGGTTTGTTCTATAAAATCAACACACTCGAGTATTATGCATTAGTAGGTATACTAGTAGGTACTTATTCAAAATATGACTAACAAAATATTGTACTCTTTACGATGAATGGTTTTTTTTTAATAATTTAGTTTTAAATTATATAAATATATTATACATAAGTATAGAACGTGTGGTTGTCAATAGAAAAAATCGAAATTAGAATATTATAACTTACAAGTATATATACAGACATTAAGAAACATAAATAAAATATGAAATTTAAGATGGGATAAAATGAAACCTACACCTATAAAGAAATAGTTACAAATAAAATTATAAATATTGAAATATTATAGCTTTGAAGTCAATCAACTGATGCCATCGTAATACAGATTTTTAGATATTTTTCATTATTGGTATCATAGTATCCGTAGTTGGTTATCGTATAGAATGTAATTTGACTATCTTCAATCACGCGAGTATGATCAAATCAAAATAATTTTAATACAAAATTCAATATTGCAATGTTATGTAAACTTGCATTTTTACAACCCTTACGGATTGCCTAACGGGGTTAAAATCTGTATATTCTAGATTGTTGGTAAGTCCTATACTAGTATGTAAAAATGCAAATGTAATTATTTCGATGGCATTTTAAAATAGTTCCATTACACACACACACAGTTTTAGATTCTGAGCGAAGAGATGAATGTATTGATTTTACAGTGATGTGTGCGTGTGTAGTTTTTTAGTGTCTGTCATTACCATTTAGGACAGAAAATACTTTGATTTTCAACAGCATCTTTTCTGGTAGGAAAGAGAATCTAGTTGGTACTTTGGGGGGGGGGGGGTCAAAAGTAAAAGAACCGCTTGCAAAAGCGTCAGGAAAAACCAACAAAAAATTTAGGAAATACTAAGATTTTTACAGAGAAGCAGTTTTCGAAAATATCGATTTTGGATTTTGGTGTAACTCTAAAAAAAATAACTGTAGATACATAACATTTCACTGAATGTTTATATTACCATTTTCTATACACTATAATATTTTCAAAATATTTTGACTCATGTTGAGCTATTTATATTTTATAGGCACATGAAATTTACGATTTGTTTAAGTTTTTTTTTCAAAATTTATGTCGATAGATAAATTTTCGTTCGGTCAAAAAATTAAAAATTGAATAAAGTGATATTTAAAAAATATTGAACGTAAATTCACAATATTTTTTTTATAAGGGTCTGAAGTTATAATTTTGACAAACTTCGTAAAAATCAAGTAAATTTAAATTTGTATGAGCGTTTGAAGTTTAAATTTTTACAACATTGGATATTTACTCGATTTCTCAAGGAACGTTTTTCTTATTTTATCGTAATTCAAAAACGAATAAACGTAGATACATTAATTTTTTACCAAATGTTAATTATATCATTTCCTAAACATGACGACCAGATCATATAAGTATAACGACAAATACAATCTGTTATATATAGTACAATAGATATTTTGTTAAAACACACTCAAGGTTTCTCGAGTGAAAAACACTATTGTCAGGAAAAAACCCATTGCGATTAGTTCCGTTCTAAATTTGTTTGCTACAATAAAGGCAACATGGTTACAGCAGTTTTGGGTGAAAGTCTTAGATTTATTTTTGGTGCAAGGCGTAGGCTACAGTATCCTTGAGTTGTTTAGAAAATCGATAAAACGGTAGTAAATACTTATCACACACACGTGCATACGCTATAGAGGTTTTATAACCGTAG
Source organism: Macrosiphum rosae (assembly GCA_016617965.1). Lineage (NCBI taxonomy): Eukaryota > Metazoa > Arthropoda > Insecta > Hemiptera > Aphididae > Macrosiphum > Macrosiphum rosae. The sequence goes on from WHPZ01588334.1 coordinate 65,667, forward strand.
GTCGCATTATGGACATTTGTCGACTAACTGTTTTGGCAAAGCTCCACTCAGACATAATATATAATATTATTATAATAATGATATGCACAAGCGCAAGGATACGTATTAGTTATTGCACGCAATTATCAACGTGTTATAGATCCATCGGATATGATATATTTATCTTACCTGCGATTGGTTTTGATCGGCTCATCTTCGTCCAATGAACTGCCAGCTCCTGAATCCTGCAACTATTAATAAATAAAAATGCATTAGACAATTAATTGCGAATTGTTTGGTTGGTCGGCCGGTGGCACCAGGCTCTAAACAATTAAATAGTGAGCTTTATATTTAAAGAATTAAATCACACAGATCATATTACACGATATGATATTAATAATTTACAATATATATTTTAATTAATTGTTTATATTAATATAGTTGAAAATATATAAACGTATTATAAAAGTTGACCTATACTTTTAAAACAAGTTTTACAAGAAAACACGAAAAAGTAATTAATGCTGTTAAATGTTTGCCCGTTAGTTGAAACTGTTGTTTTCATTATTATGCATTACACTCGACTTTATTATTTTCAAGGTTAGATTTAATACGATTAAATTGCATGAAGATTGTGGTTAACAATTAACTAGAACCATTTTTATTGAATCAGATTTTTTTTTAAAGAAAAAAAATATAGGTACACTATACAGTAGCAGCTATATTTACCACGGAATAGAGAAATAAAAACCTGATTTATTTTATTTTTATATTTCCCTCGTGTGATGTATGGGCCAAGTTCAATGTACTGCAAACAATTGGATATAACAGTACACAACCTGGCCCCATCGTTCAATATAATAATTATCATTACTGAGCACTGGAAATTGTAATTTACAGTATCTAAGCAACTAACCGCACACAAGCCTAAATCATTTTTTTATGAAGTTTATTTTCATTGTTGGTATTACTGCCAGGCTTTCGAGCTATCCGCAACATAATAATATACTGCATGTGTATATTTTATACCCGATAACAAAAGAGATATCAACTACAAACGGTTTGTGGTTTGTTTCCACCGATATCATGCACTTTTATACACATACGCTTTATAATAAATAAGTCCACAACACACAGTTTTAATAACAATGATAATTCAAGAAAATCAAACGAATGTATTATCTACGATAGTGCGGGACTACAAAATAATCAAAAAAACATACCTAATTGATAATTATTATTTATTTTTAAATAATACAAAATAATATAACATACACAAAGACACTAATTACAAATTAGATAAGTATTATTTAACTGTTTGACAACAACGACTCATATTTCCTGTCGTTAAAATTAAAATGCATTATAGCAGTATTATCTTTCTACTGAACACTTGAAAATGTATACTTGGTTCCTTGATATTTCGAGTTTTAATGTCATCAATTACTCATCATTCTTCTAATTTAATTTATATTATTCTTTCAATATTATAATTTCTAATAAAATATACTTAGTATTTAAAATAAATTATAAAGTTTTGTTTTAATTATTATGATGATTTAATTATAAAATTGAAAGTTATAAATGCACTTAAAATATTTGATTGATTTTTTTATGATTATAGAAAAACTCATTATCTTAACTTCAGCACACTTCAGTTTCATAGATGTTAACTTAAAAAATCCGATAACGCACAATGGGTTCCCTACTTTAAAACCAATTATTATTCAAAAATAAATGACTCATCACAAGTATAATATAGAGAAAGCTTGTTGAACTATAATGATATTTATTATTTACTAGGTATTCAAAGTCCTGCATTAATATATAATATTTGTATTTATTTATAATATACAGTTTTAAAATCTCAAAAGAGGCATAACAATCATAATACATTTATACTTTACTAGTAAAATACTTATATAAAAGTTATTACCTAATAAAAAAAAAAAAATAGAAACAACTAAATAGCAAAACAAAAAAGTTGCATTAGGTAAAACTTATAAAAACTGGGCAAATATTATACAATAACAAGATCATAATATTAACACAAATTAAATCATGTCTGAAATTAATGTCACGCTCATGACTCATACTACTAAATTTTTAATGAAATTAATTAATTTTTCGTACATTTAAGATTCTGAGTGAAACGATGAATGTATTGATTTTACAATGTTTTTTTTTTTTTTTTTTTTTTTTTATTTTTAGATTNTGAAATGATGAATGTATTGATTTTACAATGATGTGTGTTTTTTTTTTAATTTTTTTTTTTGTGTCTGTCATCACGTTTTAGGACAGTAAAAGTGCTTGGATTTTCTTCAACAGTAGCTTTTCTGAAAGGAAAGTGAATCTAGTTGGTACTTTAAATAAAGTTTTATCTGTTGGGCCAAAGAGTGTAAAAATTTAATACAAGGCTCCTGATATATTGTTACAATATCAGTTGAAAAATATTAAAAATACATAGGCACAGT
>WHPZ01588335.1:4101-18407 GCA_016617965.1 Macrosiphum rosae
TAATGTTCATTTACTACTCACACATAGCCACAGTATTAATTTATATGTCACATGAATTGCCTAAATAGTACTCCTTAAAATATGCTACGCTGCAGCCCCCTTAAAGCAATTTAATCAAAAAAATATTCAAAATATTATAATCACATTATTTTTATAAGCGTTTAATTATTAAGTATAAAGTATAGGTAGGTATACCTATAATACCTATATTATTATTTCCTGTATACAATGATATTTTCAGAATATGTAGACTATTTATACCTCAAACTGATTACCACTACCACTGGTAGGTACAATAAATTGAATTTAAAGTTAATAACAATAATATATCCCTATATGATAGTGATACTATATTAAAATAATTTTAAAATGATTATATAATATTTGCAATGTTTTTGTCAAAAATAATGGTACCCGGGTTCTGTAGGTTGGGGGGTCTTCCCGATGGGCCGGTTCTTGTGAGGGCTGGTAGGGCCGCTATAATTATTATAATATAATTTAAAAAAAAATTATATTTTTATAAATTAAGCATGGAATATATTGAAAAATCAAATACCTAGGTATTATTTTTAATATCTTAAACTATTGCAATTCATAGAAGAAATTTGATATTTACACTATTTTCCCTCAAATTGATGCTAATGTATTATTTAGAAATCTGTGGTATTAGTATTTTAGTGTTTATATTTTATACTTTATGGTAGAATTCAGTTAGTTGCTTCATAATATTAATAACCTTATCTTATCATTATTTGGGGCTGAATTGTGTGCAAATTGTTTTGTCTCATATGAAAACCGATGTTCACGGGGATCTTGCAATGTTAGTTTGGACTGGACTTTAACATAATTGGCAAAACCTTTATTTAGAAAATTATCGCACATTAAATGAAAAAACTCTAATGTTGAAGACTTTTTTTGTTGGTCAGAACAATGCTTTTTTAATGTAAGATATTTTTTATGAAGATCATTAAATTTATTTTTTGGATACTATGCATATTATTGAGTTTAGCCTTAAGTGGTGTGTTCCTTGACAAAGTTTCTTCTGTTTGGGTTTCAGACGTGGAGCTATTGTCTGATGAATACGTTAATGATCTTGACACAGAAGCAGCTACAAAATAAAGTACAACATTACTTGCTTATTATGTTATTATATAGCAGGGATGGCCAACCCGTGGCCCGCGATATTTATAAAATATTTACAAAATAAAATAGAATATTTTGGAATGCCCGCACAACCCGGTATCTGTATTATTAACAACGTAATCGCAACAAAAATAATAATTCTAATCTAATCTGATAAAAATATATACCGGTAGACACCAGTATATAGCAAATTGTATTTTATTAAAATAAAACGTGGCCAATAACAGCCATAATCTGTCCGTCCGCTGTGACTGTTGAAGTGCGTTCAGTGTTAATTGTATGAGTTGTAACTGCGGGTAAAATATTTATGTAAAGAAAAATAGTAGACAAAAATAGAAATTACAGTGTGGAATGGGAAGAAAAGTACTACTTTATAATTAAAAACACAAAATGAATGTGTTTGATTTGCCGAGAAACAGTCGCTGTATTTAAAGAATATGACGTTAAAAGGCATTATGAAACGAAACATGATGATTATTTGATACTTATATGATTAATAATAATTAATTTTGTTTATAATGTTCACTCCACTTTTTTGTATTGGGGCAAAATACTTTTATAATTTTTAATAATAAAACCCTATATGTGGCCCGCAGGATTGTAATGTATTCACAAAGTGGCCCGCAAGATCATTTGGGTTGGCCATCCCTGTTATATAGGTATAAATATAAGTAAATATTTACTTTTAGGAGTTGAAGTTGAACAAGACATGGCTGATACGTTTGACCAATTGATAGACGATATAGAATTACTATAAATGTCAACAGAATCGGCCATTATTCTTGAAGTACTACCTACTAGTACTAGGGATGGATTCGTCAGAAATCATTTCTAAACTGCTGTTTTGTTGCAATTCTACATCAGGCCAGTTAAATATAGAAGGCGCAGCACTTTTAATCAACCAACCATTATTATTCTTGAAATCTTTTTTGACGAAGTGCTCTGAACATAATTTACATATTCGATTACAAATGGATGGACCCTTTTCTAATAGTTCGGGACGACGGCAGAAATTAACCCACTTATTAAATCTAAAACATTATAAAACTATATATTACAACATTGTTAGAATAATACATTATTAATATTTAATCAATTATAATATTTACCTTTCGTAATCCTTCGGAAATCTATGGAAAGTAACATTAAATGACAAGGGTCTATACTTATAAGCACATAATATGCACTTAACAACCATTTCGGAATAGTTACAAACTAACAAATTACAATAAAAAATTATGTACAGGACACTGGTGTTCGCAATTTTGTAAAGTAAACAGTGAAAACAACCCAACCCCTCGCAGAATACCCTACCTATTAGGCGGAAATGGTTTTTCAATACGGGTATAACATCATGTTGGTGTAAGGAAACCGTTTCATTGTTCAGACTTCAGATCATTCACACTTCACCCATCAGCTGATCGAGTTTCGCTTCCATATTATTCTATGCTACGACGGCTATGATGCCAACACGAGCAAGCGTCTCAACGAACGGACTCCCCCCCACCTACCCGTATTATATACAGAATAAAAAAAAATAATAAATAAACACCATTTTAAAACCACTAGCTTCTTCGCTCCACTCAAAATCTAAAATGTTACAAAAAAATGTATAATAAATTGAAAATATAAAAAACTTTTTACTATAAAGAATTTGATGTCACATATTATTTAAAAATAACCAATTAATAATTATCAAACGTAATTTTTTCAAGAAATTCAGAGCCTGTATGAAGTACCCAGTCACTTTTTTAGCACTTCCCAAATGCCAAATGTTTTTTTTTAATAAGAATTATAATTACCTATTGGTTTTTTCCACTTAAGTGGAAAACAACCAAGATGAAGTAGAGCTTTGAAGACAGAAGTCATATACTGAAATAATATGTTGAATAATTATTTTTAATTTTTCAAGATTATATATTTATAAAAATAAAAATCTCAATAGTGAATTAATCTGCAGGTTACGTATTTTTAAGTATTTTAATTATCATGAAGTGAACCTAAGCATACGAATCATTTTGCTTATGCCGTATGCATAGGTAACAAAACTATTATTCTTACAAATTTCAATATTTTCAAAGTTTCAAATGTTAGCGTTTGTACTGCAAACTAACGTTAGCCTAAGTTACTGCATCTGTGCAAACCGATAATAATATTATACTCTAATGTCTTTCACTTTTAACATTTAGTCACCATTATCCTATTGTTTTGATTTGTTTAATGTTACGTGTCTAAGTATTAATATTAAAATTATAACCAGTATGGTTATGCAATATAGGTAATTATTAGGTATAGATACTCAATGGAACTCAATAAACTTCCGATAAAAATACCAAGTATAGAAAGAAAAATTGCTGAAGCCTGAAAGTATGGATTATAAAAGTTTTATAAAAAAATAAAAACATTTTTAGCTAAACTTAATTAAAATGTGTACTTATCCAATATAGATATTGCATAAAATAAAAAATACTTTTTTAACTGCTATATATTCATATAAAATAAAAGTGTTGTCAGCATTATTATATAGTTTTGTTATTACACAACAATCACAATGATTTTTACTGGACAACGGCAAGTTTTTAGTAAAGAAATTTGGGTTTATTGATATGTAACGGTTCAAAATTCGTTCTCATCAAGTTACATGAATTGCAATCCATAACAATGATATATTGATATATTATCACAACATAGTAATTGACAAAAATATTATCTGCTTGAGAATATACAATATAAATATGGATCACATCATTGAAAATAATAAACCATAATAGAATAAGTTTAAATTTAAGAAAAAATAGTAAATGCGTGTACTGTTTATAAATATTTATTTCAAAAACTTAATTATTGACCGTCTCACCTTATATAATATATTATTCAGGTTGCATACCTTTGAATGTTTTTATTTTATTCATTAACTCAAATCACATAGATTTAAGACATACACATTTTGACATAAAAAGATTTTACAAGAATTGTTAGCAAAGCCAATATCGTATCAATGAATTAAGCAAGTATGGTATAGAAATATTTAATTTTAGGTTAAAAAAAAAAAGGTCTGTTGTACAAACCTATTTACTGTACACAGTTACATAGAATCCACGATAATATTATTCATTAGTAATACAATCATATAATAACATGTATATATAGTTGAAAAAACATCAATATTAAAATATAAAATTGTTCAGCAAAATCCATGTTTTGTCCATTGATTTTGTCCAATGAGCCAGTAAGTTCAAGTGTTGCAACCATTATTATGAATAAAAAATAACAATTTGACCAATTATTCTTCTTAATATTGTGCAAAAAGATCATTAGAACATAAAAATTTTAGACAAATAATTCAACACAAATTCAATACACTTAATAATCGTATATTATTCCTATTCATAATAATGTAAATTAACAATATCATTAAAGTAGCATAAACAGAATGAGAATCAATATATTTATGTACAGTTTAATTTTAACCTAAATAAATGCTGAATTTTTTAGTATCTAGTAGGTATTTTTATAAAACTAAATAAAAAAAACATCATATATATTTTTATTTTATAACATCAAATATCTTATTTATATCAGATGAAAAAAAAATAATAATTAACAAAAGAAATTTGTATTCAACATTTTTTTTTTCTGAAAAATAAATGGGTTTTTTTAAATATGTGTGTACAATATCCATTTATAAATGATACACAAATAATATAATAATATGAGGAAATAATATTACAGAAAAATATAAAGAATACACTATATCCAATATATTTTAATATATAATAATTGTTTACTTATTTTTTTTAAATTAGGACACATTTAATAATCATAAAAAAAGTAAATAAATAAAAAAACAAAAACTTAACGAAAATGTTATCAAATATGGAGTACTTAATATCAGATTGGATTTTTGTTTTCTTATTGTGTATCCATTACTAATAAAATATATAGTAATCTTAAGAGGGAAATTACAAAAAAATAAAACATTAATATTATGACAATTAATGTTTTTTTTTTTTGGTATTCTGTTTTTGACAATGTATGCTCAAGTATCATTGCAATAGTTAAGCACATGTTTTCATATAGAATACATACATTACACTACAATTTATTAACAATTATATAAGAATAGTAAAATGGGTTTTAACATTGTTGCACTAATGCCATTTAAATTCAAACAAAAAAGGATATATTAAGATAACACAATTCCATCACCGAAATAATTATGCAAATTAAAGTTAATTTTATAACGCTTGGGACTTGGATAGTTTGTAACAGATCATTTAATTTCAATATACTAATTAATGGTTAGTACTTAGATGATAGTTGATTGATGGTAAATATTACCTAATGTTTATTATGATGAAGACATGTAACAAGTAAAATGACATCTTAACTTTTAATGTAATATATTATATATCTGTTTATTTTATACAGATGTAAACCAATACGATTTCTAAGTATTGCTATTTACATATTTTTTTTTTTTATATCACTGACCCCTTTTAATATACATGCTAGATTTCAATAACTGAAATAAAGAAAAGCTGGTAATCTTCATTGAATACATGTATAGGCACATAATATAATATGAAATTATTCAATATAATAACTAAGCAGTCATTGTAATTTGATTATTTATGTTGGATTACGGTAGTGGGGAGGGTGCAATTTTTTAACTATAATAAATCCATTTTAAAATATACACATTATTAAAGAACAATTCTATTGACATTATATTTTTGAGCTTTAGAGAAGAAACGAGAACATTTCTAAATACTCTATATTATCACATAACTGACAAAAATCTAAAAACATAGTCTTGTACACCACACAAGTTTGAATTAAGCTCTTAACTTATAAATGTTTTCAGTTATAACCAATAAAACTTTAATAAAAAAAATATATATAAATATATATATTATCAAATTTATTAAAAAAAAACTTGGAAAATTTGAGATTGACAACTTAAAAATTAAATATAATTGTATTAATAACAAAGTCATATAAAACATGGAGTCTTTGTTTTATTAATTATCAGAATAATATTTAAAGACAAATGAAAAACAAATATAGTTATGAATAATGTACTAGTGATAAGTTATTATAAATTTTAATACATAACAATATTAATAAGTAAGGACATCTGAATAAATATTTGGGAAATATTTTAACTATTGGAATTATATAAAATGCTTTAGTTAAATGTTTAATAATTACAATGCTATACTTATACAAGGTAATTTTTATATTATTATTGTAGGTATTTACATTCTGAAAACAAAACTAAATTAATTTAATAAGTTAAAGGTTAACTTTCTAGAAAACTCAACCATAATGATGCATTAATTTTTTTTTTTTATTGTTTATAAAGTATTATTTTATATACCTAACATATTTCCATGAGCTAATTATTATTATTATAAATAATATGATAAGAACAACTATGCAAAATGTTCACATTATCAATGAGAAATTGTTTTATTTGTATTTATGGTTATTATCTATTATGTGTAATGATTTAACTTAAAACTTTAAAAATACATAACAGATGTTTAAAAATTACCTTATAAGTACACATGATTATTTTTAGGGTGGGAGTAATATCTATGTACATTTTGTTTCAAATTTTTTTAATAAATAAATAATTAATTTTAATCTTATTTATAATTGCTTTTGTGTAATAGGGGTTTTTTATGGTCAATGAGAGTGAACAATTAAATAAGGTATGAATTAGTATTTATCGATAATGTTTGTCATTACTTTAGCTTTAAAAGGACCAACTTATACATATATATAACAATATAATTAGGACTGAGTTTGAAAAAATAAAATAAAACAAATTATATATAGGCAATAAGTCAAAGAATAAAAATAATCATTTTTCAGTTAAAAACTTCATAAATTTGTGAAAAAACTGATCAAAATTTAGTTTGTGTTACATTTTATGATAATATTTTTAGTATCAAACTTTGAGCTTTATTATCGAATAAGACACGTAACACAAAGTTTGGATGGGCCAATGCAATCGTCATGACAAAATGCTCCACATTTCTTACATACTACCATAGCGTTAAGACTACACGAACAATCATTTGTTTGCTGTGACTGACCATAGGTAGATACTTGTATACCTACACTTGCTGGTCTTCCACCATTTAAAATTGGCGCTATTTTGTTATTGGTCGGTGGAGCACTAGATGATCGGCGTATACCTGTTATTCCACCAGACCTCTGGACCAACAGATACTGCCCCATTTGTTTTTCAGTTAGTTGTTGTTGCTATAAAATTATAATGAAAACAGCATTAACTTAAAACTCATTTCATAAAGTAACTTTCTTAACAATTGGGAAATATTTAATTTAATTTGGTAATTATTAATTAAATATGAAGAAAACAAATAGAAATATTATATAAATTAGTTGTTCACTGAGGTTGTTAACAAAGTTGAGTTTAAAAATTAAAAATGCATATTGCGTCAATTTTAAGGAAAAGAGTGCATACTTCTTGATTTTCATACGCTTATCATGCACATTTAATATTTTTTTAAAAATCTGATTTTTCTTTCGTAAACTGTTTAAATAATATTGAATATTAAACTCAGTATTATTTAACATAGTTATTACCTATTTATTGTTATTTCTTATCGTCTCAGTCAACTATTATTTTAACGACAACGGTGCAATTTGCATTTAATGTTTATTGCCAAAATACAATCTAATCGTGAATAAGATTTGTTATTAAAGTAAATAGTTTAACACAATTGACATTTGACAATGGTGTTCTGGACACTGTGTGTTCTGACATATCGTTAGCCAACTTAAGAAAATATTGATATAAATATTGATTTTAAACTATTTTTCAGTTAAATAAAATGTCAAAATCCCAACCAGTTAACCATATTTTACATTATTCCATGCACATTTTGCTTTTTTAACTACTATAACTTCCAATCCTTAATGATTATATATTACTAGATAAAACTATCAAAAAACACTTAACCATTTTATATAACTGAGCACAAATTTTTTGAGTTATAGTTAAAAATTAACATACACAAATATTAATTATTGGTGCAACTGAGAAAAAATTACTAATTTTTTGGCTACATTACATAATTATTTAATAAGAACAATATTATGGTTAATAACATATTTATTACTTACATCAGATGTATACGGCGGTCCAACAGACATTGTTACTGGAATGCCACGAGAAGATGCAAATACATGTCTAACAACCAGAGGTTGTGAACTGCTAGTGATATTTATGTTCCTTATTGGTTTAGGTCCATTTCGTAAACTAATATAAAATTATAAAATCAATTCTCAATAATTCAATATTTATTCACAAAATATTGTTTTATTTACATAGAGCTTTTGCCAATTAATACTGCTGGTGGTGGTTTCAGTTGACACCTAAGTTGATTACGATTAGGACTATTTTGTATAACGGCTTGACATATTTGGTAACTTCTTTCTAAATTAATAGCACCGGGTGGTTGCTTCAATGATGATCTACCACTAGTTCTACTTGATCCGCCACTACTTGAACTCACCTTAAAAAGACAAGATAATAAAAATTTATGATACAATAAGATTTATGTTTTAACAGTATACTGAAGAAAAATTGTATAAATCTTACTTGTGATTTGATTGATGACACATATGTATTGTGAATTGGACGATCAGAAGGAGCCGATGAAATATTAGATATTGTGTTGATAAATGAAAAATCATTAGGGATATTAGACTCTAGAGGAGATTGAACTAATGGAGATATCGATAAAGACGGTGTACTGGGTAATGGTGAACTGTTAGAAGAACTAATAACAAGAGGCTGAATAACACTAGGCATTTGAACCACCACAGGCGGAGAAATGGGTTTTGGAAGTTCTTGAATAGTATTCACATTATTATCATTTGGCTCATTTGGAGGAATTTGATTAGTTGTTGAGTTTACATCATCTACTTTTGGAGTTAAAGTAACTGAAAATACATTTTACATATAAAACCGTATATATATTTATAAACTTAATGACTTTGATTAAAATATACCTTCTAACTCCAGCTGGACTTCACTTTCACTTTGTTCTTTTACTTTTGATGTAGAAACACAATCATATTCTGGAATTAATGTTTCCAGATCATCATTCATTAAAGAAGACCAGTTTTTAATCACTGATGTTTCATCCAAATTAACATCATCAATTTTATCAACATCGCTTATAAATTCATCTTTTAATGGAATATCTATTACAATGTCTTCACACTGTATGGACAAACAAATAAAGTTTTATTAAATTATTAAAATTATACGAATATTTTTAAGAACATAAAATAATATTACACAACAATTTATAAAACTAATATCGGATTGCATAAAAAAAATGTTTTCATTTAATTATTCGCTTCAAATTTAATGGACCAATCATAGGCTTCTAAATCATGTTTAAGAGGGATCACTATTGATGCATATAATGTAGGCGTGATTTTTTATGCAACTAGGCAACAGACCATTTTTTTAAGTGGAAATTCCAAGAAGTATAACATCATATTTATCAGTTCATAATTTTTAAAATTTAAAATTAATATAAATATGCCAACTTTGGATCAGAAAAAAAATTCAGTTATCATTATCATAAAAAATATCATATTCTTTTCATATTTTGAAATTTTTTACGATTGGTATGGCATAATAGATAATTTTACATTTTTATTAATAAATTAAAATTATTAATTATCCATGCTAAAACTTCAATATTTGCAAGTATTTACTTTTGGTACAACCACATCCTCTATTAATGGTTTTATTGTAGAATCTGTCGTGGAATCAACAGAATCCCATGGTGTTTCTAATTTTTTATCTTCACTTTTAATATCATCAGACGATGAGCATGTGGTTGGTATTGTTGTTGTTGCGGTTGTTGCTGTTGTTGTAGTAATCGTAGTTGTCGTTGTTGTGGTCTCTTTTGTTGTTGCTGTTATGGCATTTATTGTCACATCCTTAGTAACAGTATTAACAGGTGGTGTGTTTACTGAAACAGTGATAGTTTCGGTTTTTTTATGCTTAGGATTACGCCAGTCCGAAACAGCAGCATTTGAATTTGATAGTCTATTTTCACCCCAGATAGGTTCAAAATACTTTAGCTGAAATTAAAAATGCATTATATTAAAATTTATAAAATTATTTAAATTAGTAACATTAATTTTTACATAGCTATACATTTGTATAATTTTATCATCGTAATTAAAACAGCATTATTTTTTCATAATAATATAATAGTCGAATCCGCTTAATTGGGACACATGGGTGGTGACCTATTTGTCTCTATTATTTCGACTGTCCCAACAACCGAATTATTTTACATACAATTCATTAAACAGGTGTCTCCTTTAAGTGGCGTCACTTTTAAGCGGATTCTTCTATTAAATAAGTTCCTCAATTTATGACAGTAAAATTTTTTTTTAGTTTATGAATATAAATCAAATATAAATGTTAAAAAGTGCATTTAGATTAATAGAGTAATTAATCACTCACTATATTTATTAAATAGTATAATTTTTTTAATTAAAAAAAATGAACATAACAGTTGGAATTTTAACTTTCATTATTTCAAATTATTTTAATTTTTCTAAAACTAACAAGATCGTAGAACATAATTGAGTGGTGTTATGTTTAACAGATTCCTACAAAAGAACATGCTAAACGAATAAATTAAAATGTTGTTAATTTTCCACCAAATTCCTGAGTCTTCTTCAGTGACAGTTGGTCTCAACTAAATAGACGGGTACAAAAGTATGGGTATAATGATAATAATAATCATTTTTAAGTATAATATAAAAACTAGGGTCTAGGCTTTTATATACAAAAACATTTTATTTATTTATAAGATGCCAATTTGCTTTAAAAAACCTATAAATATTCTCAATACTTTTAGAAATGAGAAAAATAAGTTTTTTTATGCAAATATAATCAATAAACAACAAATTATTATGCTTTAATGATTTTTTAAATTATGTATACATTTTTTTAAATTAAATATTTAATGCACAGTTAGTGTAACCAACTTAAAACAAAATCAAAATTAAAAAAAATTTATTGGTGATAAAAAAATTGTATTGGTTACTCCAAAACAAAATTAACAATCATGTTATTATAATTGACATTTTTTTCTTATAATTTATACATCCTAAAGAAACTCAATATTCTCAAATAACCTAAAAAAACTTTTTCCTCTTTAATGAACAGTTCTAATTTTTTACTCCCATTGAACTTCATACACTCAATAAGTTAGGTAAAAACCTGGACACTAATAATATTTATGGTGTAATCTCAAATCAAATTATTTAATGACTTACTTTAAATGGATCCAGTTTACTTTTTTCACGATCAATATCCATTTTCATTTTTTGCTGATTTTCAGGTGTAAATTCTCCTTCTGATAGTCTATCAGTCCATTCAAGACAAGCTTGAGCAAAGAACTCATTATTTAAAACAGATGAGTTTAATAATGGTCTATAAAATCACAAGATTTATCATTTTATTTTAAATTTATTTAGTTATGAGATATAATATTTAACTTCAGCATACAAACCTGAAATCAGATTGAGTATCACTTAAACTTTCCCGATCAACATGTGGTAACATTTGTACTAGTTTATGTTGATAAAGACGGGGTAGCATTGAAAAAGTTTGTTTGTTCAAAAGTGATCTCAAATTAACTTGTGTAAGAACAGAATCTGGCGTTTCTAAATCAACACAACCTTCAGCCTTTGCTTGCTGCAATTGAGCAGCAGCTGACAATCGTTTAGATCCAGGGCGTTTACGTGGTTTTACCAAACTAAAACCTGGAATAGACGATAACACTTCTAACATTGTAGGTACTCTAGATTCATCTTCAATGGCTGTAAAAACACAATAAAAAGTATTAAAATATTTTTAATAATAATAATAATTTAGATGATAAATGTAAAATGAACACATCATATTTTATACACACTTCACTAAGTACTAACTCTAAAAATAAAGTTTTCAATCAATTTTAAACTTTAAAGTATGGTAAAATAAATAAATTAAAATATATTTTTTAACATTAATGAATATAGAATTTTTTTTTTTAATATTTAATAGTTAACCCAAAAAAAGGTTTCTGAATTTCATTAAGGACTTAACTTGCAATTGCAACATTTTATAAATAAAACTTTCTATAGAAAAATTAATATTATATGTCCAATAGACATAGATTGTTTTTTTTTCTCAAATTCTCAAACTCAAAAATACAACAAAGATACCAAAGTACACATTAGACATTTGAAGTTATGAAAGAGTTTACATCTTAGTTACTAGGACTGAAATTTAAGATAATAATTAACTGTCACATTTACTAACACATTAGAGAAAGGTTTTATTTATGATAAGTATCAATATGTGTAGCTCATTGGATGCTATTGATGAGTGAATCTAATTTTACTATTGAATCAAAGATTCTTTGTGTACATTCATTGAGCTAATATTCGATATGCATGACCATTAATGTGAATAGCACAATTATTACGAGCATAGAAAGACAACATTGTGATAAGATTTTGAACTACCAAAGTTAAATTTATGTAGTCTATATCTTATAGAAAATTATTCATTTTATGAAACACAAGATAACTGAATGATTATTATACTATGAATGAAAGAAATGCAAAGTATATTAGTTATTTTTGTATTGAAAAAGTTACTGATTTTCAACATAGAGAAATTTAATTACTCAAGTTAACAAAAAAGTTTTGTCTGAAAGAAATCAAGGTTGTATTTTAAAAACAGGGTTTAAAAGGATTCCTTAGAGGATATTAGCCATGCATTTTTGGTCTCCACCTTACACATCGACGTACGCAACGAATAAGGTAGTAACTCAATTTTTCAATTTTTTTTTTTTTTAATTTTCAATAGGGTATCACTGTTTTTCTGGAAGTCCAACGAAGACGGCAGTTATACCTATAGAAAATAAAAATAAAAAAATTTGGAAAATTGAGTTACTGTCTTATTTGTTGCGTGTGTCGATATGTCCGTCATGGAAATTTTTGTTTATTAGTTTCAATAGCGTGCTGTTAGTTTTGATAGTAGAGTGAATTTATCTCCTATGAGGTAAGATAATTACCTGTGTTTGAGCGTTGATTTTTTCAATATTTTAATATTCATGCGAGAAATGAGCATATTTAATTTGTGATATTTAACATGACTATATCTTGGTAAAAAAATTAAAATATCGTAAAAATCGCAAACGCTTAAATACAGATAACGTTTTACCCTAAAAATTTCATAATAGATCTGTTCGCTCTAATATAAAAACTAACAGCACATTATTGAAACTAATGAACAAAAATTTGGTATATTGTAAGTTTTTAAGACGGAGATAACAAACACATGGGTAGCATCCTCTTAATGCGACCTAACACTATACATTTGCAATATTAATTTTCCAGGTACCTTCATTGACTTTTCATGGACACAAAAGTATATTCTCATTATTATTGATGTATTCACAACATATTTTTGAGTTTTTCCAACCAGAAGTACAACAAAATAGAAAGTAGTTGATCGAATGTTAACAACATTTTGTAGTTCAAAATATCAAACTATGAAAATGCATTTACTTTTGGAAAGTTTGAGAAGTATTCAACGCCAAATAGCAGTTTGACGTAAATTGGTGAGTAAATATAGGACAAATATGAAATAAAGCATATATTAATATGTCCTATTAAAATTAACATGGAATACCCTGAAGGAAATGGTAAGTTCAGAGATTAAAAGATACAAGATACCAATTGAAAAAATGAATATTGGTGATCTAAATTAATGGTTTAAGAATGTTCCAAAAGGACAGACAGTAGCAGTTTTGACAAGATTTCACATTCAAGTTTCAGATGGTTCAGATACTGAAAATCCAGCTGTTTGGTGGATTCTAATTAAAATAGAAGTGAATTTGAAATTAAAAATGTAATCATTGTTTTTAATTATATATATATAACTTATATATTAGTAGTAGTAGTAGTAGTGACGTTTTGTTAGTTGTGTAGTAATTATATTCAGTCATCTGTATTATCCAAAATCTAAATAAAACATTGTTATTATTCAAAGCATATAAGATGGATTTGCATAATATATTGACTGTCTT
>WHPZ01588335.1:18457-29555 GCA_016617965.1 Macrosiphum rosae
AAAAAGTCTTTGATCGAGAGCTTACATTCTACTCAATAAATTTGATATGTAAATGTTCTGTATACTTTATTCAGGATAAGAATGTCCAAATCCATGCATGAATAATGATTACTGAGCCGTTGGCAGTGATCTTTATTGTATGGTAATGGTATGAATTATCATTTGCTAACCTTGCCTAAGAAAACTGCTCAGTTATTAGTATTCATGCTCAAATTTGGGAATTCTTATTCTGAATAGAGTATAATATTGATATTAACTATAAATAAACTTTATTAAGAATTGGATACATAAATTTTATATGTTATGCATAGGACAGAGAACACATTCCTAGCCTATACGTACACAATTAATATCTACATATATAAGACAGTATCATTTAAAATATTTGAAAGAAGTAAAAATGACGCTCCATGAAAAAAAAAATTATTGTACCTAAGAACCAAGATAATTTAATGGTTCGCACACATATAAAGAGACTAATATGATATACTTAAAATAGTTAACACTGAAACCATACACAAATGAAAAGATGAAAATGAACAATGAAAAGATGCAAGTAGAGGAAGACATTTTGATGAACAGAAATTTGTCAATTAAACTAGCAATCGACAAGAAAAGATGGAGAGGATTGCTCGTAGCAGTTCAGAAATTCAGAAAGCTAAAAAATTTAATTGGGACGGTTGAAATTATATAGTAATACTTTTAAGTTGATACAATATAGTGGCAAATAAGACAAGTGAACTAAAACCCCTAAATAGTTTTAACATAATTTTAATTTATGAACTTTTTAATACCCAGCCGTCGTTATTATTACTGTTGAATTTATGACCATAAATGATATTATCCTTACTGTTTATCTGATTAGAAGGAAGTATAATTCTTGGAAGAGGAGCTACATTTCCAGCCGCAATAGTAGTATTTTTGCGCCTTCGTTTAGCCTGTTGTCGTAAAGCATGTTTCATCACTGTTTTTGAACCTGAACTCTTTGCGCTAGCTCCTCTAGTTACTTTTGAAATACTCCAAACATTATCGTTTTCATTAGATATCTTATCATTTTCTGAAAAAAATCAGTTTAAAATTTAAAATAATAATAAGCAATTTCATTGGACCTCAGTGGCGTGTAACATAGGGTCCAAGTGTGACTAAGGTAACACCTTAAATATGGGTGAGTGGATATTTATAGATGAAAAATAGGACATTTTATAGGTTGGTATAACAGTATTATGAGAGGTAGGTCTTGTAAAATTATTTGTGCAATCCAATTTTTTTTTATGATACACGGCATGGCTTAAATATACAAGGTTATTGCAATAGTACTACTATATCATTTTATCACGTTAAGGAATTAAAATGGTAGTGTAAGGGGACGACCTATACTGGCTATACTATGATATTATATAGATAATTATATATATATGATAAGGACCTTACCCTTACACTGCCATTTTATTTTTGTTTGATAACAATATTGGGTATGTGCAATAACTTTGTATATTTAAACCATGATACCTGTCACTGTTAGACCTTTTATATAACCAAAATTAAATTATTAAGTAACAACCATAAAATTACTTTAATCCTTAATATGTGACACATAGTTTTTATTTCATACCTTTAAGTTTCTGAAGTTTAACTGGAGTTAATGATGTGTTGGAATTTCCAGAAGAAAGAATTGTCCTTTTTCTGTCCTCCATTTTATTCATTTCATATTATGTCATATACCTAAAAATATATATATTATTACAGTCAACACAAATTATTTTGCTTAAATTTATAAGGATGCTAAAATATATTACAACAACAATTAATTATAATTTGTATAAGTGATTATTTCTTTTCTGTTATCTTTTTAATTAAAAAATCATCAAAAAAATCAAAAGTTCCACCATAAAATATTAGAATTTCCTGGAAGTACATACCTCGTACCCACCCGGGAATGTTTTCTTTTCAAAAAGATTTTTTGTTTCTTTGATGATTTAGTTACAAATTCGTAAGTCAATGAAATAATTAGTTTTAGAAAAAGTAATTGAAATGCAATATATTCTCAACAGAGCAATAAACGCATTGGTTTTATAATTACAGTCTATAGGTATATATTTTTTTGTCTATAGCACCTTCTGGAATAGTAAAAATATTTTCATTAATTCTGAGGATGATTATATTATTATAATAATTATTTTATAGTATATAATTTAAATGTATAAAAATTAGTAGAAAATACTATACCTAATACAAATAGTAACATAAATAAATTATAAAATGTCCTTAAAAATAAAGACATACAGTTTCCAGTCGGAATCATTTTTACTACACCTACAATAATTTGTAATTGAATTCAAGTAATTCAACATTAGCCTACTTATTAATGTGACTTCCTCAAGTAATGACAAAGTGCACTTGAAATATACTGTACAGTAGAGTGACTTCTCCGGATTTTCATAAATTATTATCTACAATATATTAATTTATATACACAACTGAAACAAGTCTTTTATCAAGATTAACTATGTACTTAGCAGTTCAAGAATAGTATATTATGTATAAGAACAGTTGGGTAATAATAACTTCAACAAACCAATAACACCTTGGTAACAATGAACAACTATGAATTGGAATGTTAAAAACTAGAGCAAAATCGTTTATGTTTGTTGATTATTAATTATTGTATATACATGTTGACATATTGTGTACATACATATACTCCTTTTCAAAAGAGAATATACCACTTTCGCTCGAGTCAAATAATTCGATTGGTTCGTCGAAAACCACGTGATCACGCTAACAATGGGAAATTGGTGGGAATTGCGCACCGCCGGACATAAATTGGTCGCCGACCGGTATATTCTCTTTTTAAAAGGAGTATATAATTAAATGTTTTTGGTAGGTATATTTTGAATTATAATTTAATATTTTTGGATTTTTTGATATATAATGTATGCATATATTATAATGTTATAGGAATTAAGGACCCATGGAATATATCATTTTTATATCAATTGATCAATGTCCAAGAAGGGTATGTCCTTTAGGTAGGCACCGTGGAAAATTAAGGCAGCCGTCAGGGTGTTATAAAAAGATTCTAATTAACTACCTATTTGTTAATTATTGAATATTACTATTATAATTAATGAAAACAGATGAACATTATTTCACAACTATATAAGTTTAAAATTTTAAATAGAAATAGTAAAAATTAATCTTAAACCACAGCCACAATATTAAGTGTTTGTGTATGTACATTGGTTTTTTACAATATTTAAATTTTTATAAGCACGTTATTATTAACTGTAGTACGGTTTATAGTAATATTTTACATACGTTAAAAAACATTATGAGAAACCAACATTGACTATCATTTGCTTAATATTTATTGTACCTATAACATTGGTATCTAATTTTTACGTGATTAGAACTATTAATGAAGTTTTATTAGTCATATCATGTTTTTATTTTTAAATATGTATGTTAGATAGGTAAGTACCTACTTAAAAATTAATGTCCTAAAAAGTTTTCTATTGGAAATAATGGTGCAAACCATCTCTGGATAGTTACATTATTTAGTTTCAATTTATTGATTGATATTAGTTAAATTGTGACTTCCACTTTATAAACCAAGTGAAACAATTCTATAGCTAAAAATGTAATGTTGGTTATCTAAAAAAGCATTCCAAATACATACTTTTATCAGCATAAGTGGTTGCAGTTAACTTATATTATTCTATGGCTATAGTCCGTTTAATATAATGTTTTAAGAATTATGAATAAACTCGATTCAACATGTTCAAGAAATTGGTTTAACTAATAATTATATTTTTAAAAGTAGATTTTATTAGTTTTGATTTTGAATGTACACTCTATCTTGTGATTACGATGTAAGTACCTATTTATAATTGGTTGACTTGTAAACTCTTGCTATGCTTTTAAGGTATATTATTATACAACAATAGAACTGTATATATTGAAAAATATAATAAGCTATTACAGGATATTATTTGAAACGTGGTGAAGAGGAATCAATAAAAGACACATTTAACGCTTTTTTAAGGGACATGGGACAAGTATTTTAATGTTTTGTTTATAAACAATATTTTTTTTAATTTTTAAATATTTGTGATACCTATTTTAAAAGAATTCATTTTAAAAGTACCTAAATATATTTTGAGTGATAAATAACGAGACAATGACAGCAACATATTTGATAATATAATAAATTTTAATACTATAGGTAGGTACTGAGTACTTATTTATAGTAAAACTTTGAGTATTATTAATTGACCGAAAAATGTTAAAAAATGTTTGAAAAATGCTGAATAAAAGTTTCACCGTTGAAGTAACTGTTTTATGAAATAAATTATATACTTGGAAAGCATTGTCTAAAATCACCATAAAAATATTATGCACTTAACATTGAAATCCGGGCCTTACTGATAACTATGACAAGGTTGGAGTGTGGAACTGGTTTATGGAACGAGGTATGTTTATTCTGCGGCGAGTAAGGGCAACTACCTAAAATTAAGATTATATAATAATTTAGTTGAAATATTAAGTTTTCCTTCTATCATTAGTTCAGAGCAAATTAAGACATAGTAAAAACTTAAAGGAATAAGTAAGTAAATAAAATAAATATCCACGTAATATGAAAGTATGAAAATATATATAGGTATTATTATAGAATCAAATCTGCCCCGAAAAAATAAATAAAAATGTAGGAAGGTAATACAGCTAAGAATAAAATCTGATTATTTACACAACATAATACATACCTATGTTTGTATATAATATGTTTTCTAATATTAAAATATATTCTGCAAATTGTGATTTTATTTTTATTTTAATTATATTATGTTCAATTTAAAAAGAATTTCAGAATTAAATTTTTGTGATGCAATAAATAGATGAATAAAACACAAGTCAGGAAAATATATTTACAATAATGTAATTTATAAATGAACAACAGATAAGTTGTGAAGATACATTGAGAATAATTTGTATATTTTTTAACTGTTACTTTGTATTATTTCAGACGTCATTAAAATATATAAGTTATACAAAAATATGAATAATAGGTACCCTTGATAGAACCTAATTACAATTTTAAATTTTAATTACAGAACATTTAAAATGAGCATATTGATATATTTAAAGAATATTTAAAAGAAGTTCAACTAATGTCAGAATACAATTCAGAGTTAAATAGAAAATATAATAATTTAAGCCATATTTAACCATATCAGTTAACAAAATTAGATACACTAATTTATACCTATTTGTTCTTTAAAAATATTCTTGGAGATATGAGAGGTTCTGAGTAGGTTCTTAGTAGGTATCATAATTTACATCATACCTAGATGATGTTAGGTACCTAATAATAAAATCTAATTTTATTTTATTTTTCACAACAATTAAATAATATGTATATGTATAACAATAATATTCAACAATTTATCTGATTAGTATATTTTTAATAATATGTTAGTAATGTTGATATGAATGCATGGACTAAAAAAATATACATTTAGATGAATTTTAAATAGGTAGGTGGTAGATAATCATAATTATTTGAATTAATGTTTAGTTTGTTAATACAGTGAGTAACGCTTAGTGTGATCACATTGGTACAGGCCAATTTTAATTCTATTAACCAGTTGATTCCATGAAGCCTCTTTTTTCAATACAATATTTGGTTTGGAATTTTCATTTTTGATTCCAATAAACGGTTGATTCTGGGCGGTGAACAAAACTCGTCCGATCTCGCGCATTCCCACCACTAAATTTGCCCGTACGCTGGCCAGTGCCACCGTCGTTGCTACAACTATATAGTAGAGTGGGAGCAATTTGGGTACGAGAACGCGGAGCTAGGTCATTTGGATGCGCCAACAAGTAGCGTTCTCTCGGTGGCGGCAGTATATAAGTCAGTGATCACATTAAGCAGAACTCACTGTATCATAGTTTTTCGATTATTTTTGTTACAACTACATAAATAAATAAATGCATACAGTAAAATTTTAAAATGTGGCTCTTTTGTTACTACTTTTTAGATTTCATTAAACAAAATCTATAACTCTCAAGTATTGGAAATCTGCTTAAACCTACGAATTTAGAAAATGTATCTACCTACCAACATTAATTTGGATACAAAGACGCTATTTATTATAATAGGTTATTAGGTAATAACATACTAGATATTTGGTATTAATAATAAATTAGTAAGAAATGTTTTAAGCACATATACTTACACAATATAGGTACCTAAGGTAAAAATTAATAAAATAATTCCATGAACAATTACTCCTCAATTTAACAATTACAAATATTATTTAACAAATTTGGTAAAGGAAGCCATATGTTTAACAGATATCTATTATAAGTGTATAAATTACTAAGATTCACCTGTTGTTGGTACATATGTGAACGTGCAAGTTTTTCAGTTTTTGAGATAGGAAGTTTTAGAAAAAAGATTTGTGATATTGGTAATTTAAATTTTTGAGCATTAGTATATTATTAATATTTGATTGTGTGCTTAACCAAAATTGAAAAATACTAATTTAGCCTTCGCTTTCAATACTAAAATAAGTGCGATCATTTGAACATGGATACTCTACAAAATATGTAAATAATTCAAGTGAACATATAGGTATGTACAAAAAGAAATAATAAAAAGGCAACCAAAATAGGTAATTAAATTCATTGAACATTGGAGTGAATAAAAAAAATGGGAACTTTTCTACTTTACGGGCACCCTTTTTTTTTTTTGAAACTTATGTAGTTTAGTACGCTAAAAATGATGGTGAAATCAGAATTTGGAGCACGAGCTCAGTTTTGAAATTATGGCCTAATGAAGTTCACAACTTCGGGATTTTTACGCATTCACCTCGGATGAACTTAAGTTATTAATAAAAATGACTTTTAATGCCAGCGTGGCCACTTGCTCGCTTCGGACATTAAAATAGAAAATATCCCCCTATTTGCTATGTAAACCACCATGGGTAATTTTAGGATTTCAAAAATATTTTTTTTTAAAGTACGTTTATTGCCAGAGTGGTTATGTCGTAGTATGGGCAGTGATTACAAGTCTTGCGGCACTCGTCACTGCGCTCCTCGGCGCTGTCGCTTCACTCCTCTAATCTAAAATATCCCTCAACTTGCTATGCAACACCACCTCAAGTAGGTCACAGGGTACGTTTTGCGTCACTCATCGAAAAAAACCTTTACCTTGCCCAGCAAAATAGAAATATACAAATACCTAAATGATAAAATGTAAAGTATACAAAATAATAAAACCAAATAGATAAGTCTAAATCAGATACAAAACGGTCGACACAGTCGAAGGCCAAGTTGAATAGACAACAACGGGCTAATCAAAACCACAACGTAGTCACCACAAACCAGGCTCTCTAAAAAAACAATACTCACAATAAGCAGCAGAGATCAGTATTAGATCAATACAAGAGGAATAAATGTAGGTATAATATTGTTATGGATACTGACCTGTTTCTAAGTGAAGTTCCTCAGTAATGACGAATCGCACGTACTGGTAGGGGATTAAAAAACCGTGGCTGGGCAAGTATCACCAATGGCTCGAGCAGTAGTTTAGGTAAGCAGTCGATGAAATGTTTAGACTGAGGGTTGTTAACTACGGTGCTCTGACGACAACCGGCTACCAGATGGATAGCAGTGGATGCGGTAACCAAATGTCCGGCCAAGCAAACAGACAACTACACGCGTCGTCGGTGGTGAGACCGTCGTCATACGTATTCTTGGTGGCGGCGGCGGTGTCCGTCGTCGTTTTCTTCTTCTTCTTCGTCGGCGTCGTCGTCGTCGTCTTCTTGTTGTTGGCGCCTGGTCCGTCGTTTACGCATTTCGTTGAGAACCGTTTTTAGAACGCTGGACGCCGTGCGCGCAGAACAATAACAATCGCATATTATTGTCACCGGGCCGCGTCGTGATGAGTCGAGATAGACGGAGAGGAAGATGAGACGTAAAAGCAGAAGATCGCACAAGAACAAGAGAACTGAGAGAAAAAAAAACCAATTACTATTTATTGATTATAATATATTAATATGTATGTCGATCGTCCGACGCCGTACCAACTATGTGCGCGCGTAATTCACGTACGTTATCGTTAACGGACGCGTTGCCGTCTCGTCTCCTCCTTGTCGAAGTACGACGCGTATAACGTAATAGGTATCAACTAATTAACACACAATATTACAAACCGCTGGCCACGGTGCGTGCGTGCGTTCGTGCGTGCGTGCGTGCGAGTTCACTGTGCGCGAATAATATTATAATAATATATTTTATTATTATTTAAATAATAATAATAATAATAATAATATAATATAATACAATATTATACGTTGTTGGAAGTGAAAAAAAAAATAATATTATCTACGCGAGTTATCAGCGAACGGGCCAGTACTCAGTAGTCACAGACGAAACTCGGCGGCGGCGGCGAGAACGTCGTCGCTGCGTACAATACAACCACTACGGATGCGGGTGCTGTCAGGGTGGGGGTAATCGTCCGTGTTGCCGCCGCGCCGTCGGTGTTTGTGTGTTATTATTATTATTATTATTGTGAAATTCCGCCGTAGACGTGTGCGCAGCGCTCGACGTAAAGACAGCGGTGGCGATGATAATAATAATAATAATAATATTATTATTGTATACTGTTGCGTGCGAAACCTGCGGCGGCGGCGATGGCGACCGAAACGATCCGTGCGGAGTCGGTTGGCGTTTTTTTTCTTATTTGTATTCCCTACCTGCCTATACGGCTGTGCTATAGTGCTATACATATCATATACGTCCACGTCAATGCATTATACTCTATCGTTATATTATACCTTTGACTCGGCTTTTATTCGTATTTCGTTTTATTCATTTTATTATTATTATTTCTCCCCGTTTTCCATCCATAACGTTTGCTTCCATACGCGCACGGTCGCCGTACGCTTTTAAAATAATAGTAATAATAATAATATTGTCGCTATCCTCTCAGCACTCAGCGTGGCGACAAAAACCTACTGCCGCCAGCCAGACGCGCCGTGAGCCCGTGACCTCCCCCAGTCCTCCTCTTCAGCCACCCACCACTGCTCCAAGGAGGATTCGCGAGAAAATGTCGACGGATCGCATCGCGCTCAACCCACTTCCCTCCGCGCCCAACACCCCAACCACCATCGTCGCCGTTCGGTCGGATCGTCTGATTTTACCGTACCTACCTATTCTCGTTGCATTACCGAAAAGAAAAAAAATAAGCGTACACGGTACTACCTTGAAACACCAAAGGGCAGAGGCCAGAGTCCACAGTTTATCATTGTTTTTGTTAAAATATAATACAGAGCCACACATGAAATAAAAATATTCCTAATATATATTGATTTGATAATCGCTACAGACGCTGCGGCGTCGAGTAAAGCGGAATATTTTGAATAATGAAACATATTATTTTAATGAACAGTTCCCCGTTAAAAAATTATAAAGATCGTTTTACGCGTTATCAGAAACGGCTAGGGTCTCGTCCCGATTTGATATCATGCTATAATGTATAATCATTGTGCACTGCTCCCCCGAATACGTATATCCTACACTCGTCGTACGTACGAACTCAATTAAACCGAATATCGATCGTTCGAATTACTAAACTTAACGCCTAGCTGGCTGTCTCTCTGGCTTAACCCAGTTTTATTCGTAAATATTTGTTCAACCTTTGTAGGTGGCTTGTATTTTATATCATAGGTATATTATAAGTAGGTAGGTATTATTTTAATATTATGAAGGTAGGTACTAGGTAGCTATAATATAGTAATCTTACATTAACTGTCTTCTTACCAGCTCTATCAATTAGGTATCATAAACTAACCGTTTAGTATTCTTTTTACATTTTTTCAAATATTTATATTTCAGGGAAACAATTCGTTGAAAACAGTTTTAATTACAATTTTTAAGAAGTTTGGTTTTCGATTTGTTCAATACGACAAAGCCTGATAGCCACATATACCTATATTACAATTTGAAATTCAGATATCATGAAGACATGAACTATGAACATAAAATAAAACAACTAAGCAAATAATTATTCATGGTTGGTTAGAAATAATAATACTACCAACGTTAAAATATTATATCTACGTAAGATAGCAAAAAGCTATCTCATTGTTTGATTAAGCTAGGCAATTATACTTACACATATGCATGTATATAATACAATTCAAACTTGTAAGGTGTAATTTTTTGAAGGTATTTGTTCATTAGGTACTAATATTAATAATGAATTAATGGTAATAATATACCACAATTTTAACTTAATCATTATTCATTACTAGAGTTAGGATGTTGATGACGTTTGCATTTTTTTTCATTTTATTCTGTAGCTATCCTAGCTAAAAATTTGTTTCATGCTCCCTTGATGCAGAATATTCTAATTTTATTTTGCATTTTTTTTGTTTTTTAAGTAATTTTTTCATCTTTTAGGGCATTTTTTGTACTTTTTATACAATGTGGGGCATTTTTCACAAATTATAGATTGTAGGGCAAATGTTACACCCAAGTTTGGAAACAAATTTAATTTATTTAAAATCTAACTTTGGATTTATACCTTCGGAAATAAGTCAGTTAGAGACGTCTGGGATGTTATTATAAAAAAAATTGAGTCTTTAATCCAAAAAGCTCCAAATTAAATCGGACAAACAATAGCAACCAATAGCAAATTAATTGTACAGTGCAACAATGCAATATGAATATTATTATAACATCAACATCCTACCACTAATAATGAAAATATTTTTAATATCATTTTTTTTATTTATATTTTATTTTTTAATTTATTTTTAATATTGAAATTTATTTAAAAAATTATTTAAATGCTTCTACTATTACACCCATTATTATACCAATATCTCTAATAAAAATTATTATTTATAAATAAGTTTTTTCCCTTACTTAATTAGTATTTTACATAATTTTTAAGGTCAGTTTTTGAAGTTTTTAGGGCATTTGTGCAATTTTTTTAGGGCATTTTTGTGTGTTTTTTAGGTCATCAACATCCTAACTCTATTCATTACTAATTATTAATTAATAACATGTAATGTAATAATTTTGAATT
>WHPZ01588336.1:0-27267 GCA_016617965.1 Macrosiphum rosae
GGTGCTCTGCTGTACAGTAGGTTACAAGTGGGTCACTGTATAATGGATAGTATTAAATTTGAATTCAATGATATAATATCATTGTATAAGAAAAATGATTCTGAGCAGAGACGATATGTCAGTCTAGGTATAAGACATATTATACACTTATCTATAGTATTAAAAAAAATTTACTTATAATAGGTACCTATATAAAATTAAAATTAATCAAATCACAACATCCATTATTTTTTTATAGGTACTTATAATGCACTATACATCAACAACAAACCCTGGTACTATCATAGATATATAATAGTGTACTTTAGAAGTTTCAAGTACCCACGAATGATATTATACAATCACAACAAAATAACTAAAATACTAATATTATATTATTAATAAAAGTTATTCTAGGTTTTTTATTATGTAATTTCTTCCAAATTTGAACATAAAATGACTAAATAAATAAAAAATTAAAATTTTAATAAAAATAAACTGTGCTCGTGTATTTTTTAGATGTTTTGGTAACAGAATTAAATACTTACATGGAATCTTGTTTTTAATTTCCAATCCTTAGATATAAAAGTTGAACATTTTATACATTACGAGATAAATTATTAACTACAAAAATCATTAAATGCTTATAAAAAAAATTGTGCCTATGTATTTTTCATATTTTTCAACTGATATTGTAACAATATATCAGGAGCCTTGTATTACATTTTTACACTTTTTGGCCCAACAGATAAAACTTGATTGATATTTATAGAAAAAAAAATAAAAAAATTGAAAACTCTAAATGTCCGTAAACAGCTTAAAAAGTCAAAATATTTTCAAAATTGTATAGTGTATATGAAAATATGAAATGTTAAAATAAACATTCAGTGAAATTTTCATGTATCCACAATTATTCGTTTTTGAATTACAACAAAATAAGGAAATCGCTACATGAGAAATCGAGTGAATCCAATGTTGTAAAAATTTTAATTTCAAACGCTCATAAAAATTTAATTTTACTTTCTTATACCTAGACTTTTTTTTTTTGATAAAGGTAGATAACCTTATAAAGAATCTTGTATTACCTTTTAAAACATTAGATTTAAAAAGAAACATTTTTACGAATTCTTAACTCAAAATAATTTGCTAATTTTCGTGATTCCATATATTTTGTCAATTTTTGAACTTTAAATGATTATAAAAAAAAAAAACTGTGACTAAGGGTTTTTAATGTTTTTCATCTGCTTTTGAAACAAAATACTAGGAGGCTTTTATTAAATTTTCAAGCTTTTTTAACCAACAAATAAAATTGTATTGATAAT
Organism: Macrosiphum rosae; assembly: GCA_016617965.1. Lineage (NCBI taxonomy): Eukaryota > Metazoa > Arthropoda > Insecta > Hemiptera > Aphididae > Macrosiphum > Macrosiphum rosae. The sequence continues at coordinate 1,302 of WHPZ01588336.1, forward strand.
TTTAGAAAAAAAAATGAAAAAAAAATGGAAAATGAAAATGTTCCTATAAACAGTTCAAAACAAATCATAATATTTTTAAAATTTCATCGTGTATAGAAAATGCAAATATAAACAACCAGTGAAAATTTCATGTATATACTTTCATTTGTTTTAGAGTTACACCAAAAACCAAAATCGATTTTGCGTAAAAATTCCCGTTTTTTTTATGTTATTTTTCCCGGCGCTTGTGAAAACTATTGGGAATTTCAAAATTTGACCTCCCGAATGCACCAACAAGATTCACTTTCCCATCGAACAAGATAATGTTGAAGAAAACCGAATCAGTTTTACTGCCCCAAACCGTGATGACAGACACAAAAATAAATAAAAAATAAAAAAAACACATCATTGTAAAATCAATAAATTCATCGTTTCACTCAGAATCTAAAAATATTGAAAATTGATAATGTTCGTCAACAGCTCAAAACAAGTATCATCAAGTATAGAAAATGATAAAATAAATATATGGTAGTATTAAAAGCGCTTAAAGTATCTACGGTTATTTGTTTTTTAATTACAACCAAATAAGAAAATCGCTCCATGAAAAATCAAGTAAATATCAAATGTTGTAAAAATTTGAACACTCATCAAAATGTAGTTTGTGTGGCTCGGCACGGCGCATTGGCTGAGATTAATCGTGCAACGTGATTGAGAGTAAGCAACGGCCGCTGCTTCTAGTTTCCGGATGGGTGACCATCCGGACCAATAGTGTCAAACACATTGCTCCACATACACGTGTTGTCAACCAACCGTAACCCTTACAATAGCAAATGGTAGTTTGAATTTCCACAAGACATTTTTTTTTTACATAAAAGTAGACAAACTTATGAGTTATGAGTAATCCTGTATTAAATTTTCAAATCCTAGATATAAAAAAAAAATTTGTATGAATTTCTGACTAATTCGCAAACTTTGGTTTTTACGAACTTTATCAACATTTGAACTTCAGACATTCATAAAAAAACTATTGTTGTTAAACGCTCAACTTATTTTTTTTTAATTTTCACTAACAGCAACCTTGCATTAGGTACATTTTTTATCGAAATTAATTTATTTTTTAGCTAATAATAATCTTAAATTTCATAAGCCTATAGCTTAACATGAGTCAAAATATTTAGAAAATGCTTGTATAATATTTTCACTGAATAAACATTCTACGGTAATTTGTTTAAAAATTACACAAAAAACCAAAATCGATTCTGTCGAAAACCGATTTTGCATAAAAATTCCAAGTTTTCTTTATTATTTATTTTGTTTTTCCAGGCGCTTTTGAAAACTAATGGGAATTTTAAACTCTCGAATGCACCAACTAGATTTACTTTCTCACCAGAAAAGACGCTGAAGTTGAAAATTGAAACTTAATTTCAACAACTAATCGTGTAAAAACACACAAAAAAAATTGTTTAAGAAACACATCATTGTAAAATCAATACATTCTTCGCCCCGTTCACAATCTAAAATGTTCGACCCGTTGCCGTCGATCGCAATTTAGATACAACACTGAGCCACTATAATAAATTATACCTATAGTATTCAATAAATTAGATTCAAAGAACAATAGGCATCATAATATGCATTATAATTGAATAAGTAAAAATGTATCAATATGTTAATACTGGTATAGAGGTACTTATGTATTATTTATAGACCAAGAAACATTCGGCTCTTGAATTTTAGAATTTTTTTAACTTTTAATTTACAAAGTTAGAAACTAAAATCAATAATGATAATATATTGTATTTAACTAACTTAAAATTAATATGGTCCCCAGTGAATTGTTTAATACAATGAGCTTATTCTTTAATTTGTTCAATTTTAAATTACTTTCCTGATATAGGTAAAAATGTTTTGATCTTTGAAAATAATAAACAACTAATAGTTACAGTTATTATATTTCAATATAAAAAATACATGGCTCAGAAGCTCAGAAGCTCAAACAAAAGGCAATGTTTGTGCATTATGTAGTTTCTCAACAATTCAATATTATGATCAATAGAAATTTTTTTAACCAGGAACAAATATTAGAACCGAATGTAACGGTACTAATTACAAAGGACCACCGGAAAGAAAACTAACCAACGCTCAACTGAAATATGATGTAGAATTAACAATGAAGACGATGTTATAATTTGTAGAACACATAATAAAATCAGAAGCGTTATGTAGGTACACAAAACACAAGATATCGTTTTCAAATATAATATAATATTAATGACACTAACATATTTTACAGTTTTTAAATCCTAACCTAAAAAAAAAAGTAAACAGAATTAAAAATCTACTACCTATAGTCAGTTCATTATGTAAAGGTAGGTATTTATAACTAATGCTTAACAATAACAAGTAACAACTCTAATACTTAAAACTTAACAGGCATTTGTTGTCTGAAAAAAAAATTTAAGCCTTAAATTTCTTATACATTTGTCCAGTATTCAAAAAAAAAAAAATGTGTAAATATGATTCGTTTCAGACATACCTACAAAATCAAGTTAAATGAAAATATGTGCCTGCATTTTAAAAACGATTTGAATAACTTTACTATAATTCGTTTTTAATTTCTATTGAACATAATAACGTACATAGTACATACCGACTACATTTGAGGCAAATAAAAAATATGGTCTATGTTGTAAAAATTCAAAAACTAGTAAACTATTCCTAAACAAGACAGGTAGCTTAGATTTTCTGCCACTGGATAAAGTTCTAAATAGAATGACGTGATTAAAGAAAACATACCACCTTATTCAGAAGACCTATAATTTGATTTTGATTTTTATAATGTAAATCGAACATATGGTCGAGAAGGAACCTCCTATTGTCCTTGCATTTGCGAATAGAATACCTCCTATATTTAAACATTTCACATGGAATATCCATGCAATAACATCAAATGGTGGGCATAACAATATAAGAATGGATTGGAATAACTGCTTTCCAAAGCTCAATGACTACAAACATCTAACAATTTGGAATTTAATTTTAAAATCCATCGCTCCGCTCAAAATTCAAAAATAAAATGGAAGTTGCTGCGTACCAAGCAAAATTAACGTTGAGTTATATAGAAGTCTATGCAAGTTTAAAACTTTGTCAGAGACATTTTATTGATGATCGCGTATAAAATGTATGAGTACAAATTAAAAATAATATAATTAGTACTATAGATTTTTGAATAGCAGCAAGCCACAACATTAGAAAACAATGCTATTCAATTTTCTTACATTATTTATGTATATATTATCTATGTTTTTTAATTATATTATGGACTTACTTATGGCGTATAATTTATATATTATTACTGGTATCTAACTGACAAATTACAATTCATTACAATATAGAATGCGGATTTTTAAACTTGTATAATTTAGATTTATATAATAATAGTAATGTGTAGTAGCCACTAGCCATAACATCGATAAAATATATTATTGAATTATTTATAGTTTGTAAACATTATTAATATTGACAATGTATAATAATATTAGGCATTTATCAAAATTGCAGCTTCATTTAAAAAGACGCTACAAGGATATTGTTGTCTCCATCTTACAAGTGCATAACATATACCAAATATACGCTCAGCAGATCACGTTTAACTCAGTAAGTTTAAAAATAAAAGTAAATCGACCTATTATGAAACTTGATGGTAAGACCATTATCTGTGTTTGGGTTGGGGTGTCTTACGATAATTCAGTTTTTAAGTGAGTAATGAGCATTTTTAATTTACGCTACATTATTTAGGCATAACTTACTAAAAAATTGAACTATCGTACATACAAACACAGATAATGAACTTACAATCAAGCTTCATAATAGGTCGATTCACTATAATTTTTAAGCTAACGGAGCTAAACGCGTTTGCCTGAGCGTAAATTTGCTATGTTACGCACTTGTAACTTGTAAGACAAAGACAACAAATGGCCGTGTAGCGAACTTTTAAGCTACATAGCATCACCAAGGAGGGAATGGATTCCCCAGACCTTTTTTTAGATTCTGAGTGGAGCAATAATTGTAAGATTTTACAATGTCTATTTATTTTTTTTTGTTCATCATCCAATTTTGGAACAGTAAAAATTCTTCAATTTTCTACTTCAGCATATTTTCTGGTAGGAAAGTGAATCTAGATGGTATTTTGGGGAAAAGTTGACCAGAAATGAAAAAATACTTAGTAGTTTTCAATCAGGAAAAACAAAAACAAAAAAGTCGCTCTGCTGTACAGTAGATTACAAGTGGATCACTGTAATGTGTAATGGATCGTGTTAAATTTGAATTCAATGATTTAATTTCATTGTATAAGAAAAACGATTCTGAGCAAAAACGGTCAATCAGCTTATGATATTACTATGTATATTTGATGATATTAATGTGAATAAAGTAATTTAAAATATTTACCTATTTTCGTGGACCCCTTGTTTTAAATTTTCAATCCTTAGCTATAAAAGTTCAACATTTTATAAATTTTTAACTACAAATAATTATTAAATTTTGTCAAAGTTCGAACTTTAATTGCTTATAAAAAAATTGTGCCTATGTATTTTTCATATTTTTCAACTGCTATTGTTACAATATATCAGGAACCTTGCATTAAATTTTCACCCTTTTTTACCTAACAAATAAAATTTTATTGATATTTATAGAAAAAAAAAACTAAGAAAATTGAAAACTGACAATGTCCGTAAACAGCTCAAAAAGAGTCAAAATATTTTCAAATTTTTTTGTTGTATAGAAAAGAAAATATAAACATTCAGTAAAATGTTCATGTATCTACAGTTATTCGTTTTTGAATAACAATAAAATAACAAACCGCTACATGAGAAATCGAGTGAATATCCAATGTTGTAAAAATATGAACTTCTAACGCTCATAAAAATTTAATTTGATTTGCTTGTAGAAATTTTTTTTTTCTGATAAAGGAAGATACGCTTATGAGTAATCTTGCATTATATTATCAAATCTTAGATTAAAAAAGAAAATTTTTTATTAATTCTCAACTAAAAATAATTTGCTAATTTTCGTGATTTTTCCGAATTTCGTCAAGATTTGAACTTTAAATGCTTATATTGCTATGACTAAGGTTTAATTATCTTTTTGAACTACTATTGTAACAATATAGTAGGAGCCTTGTATTCAATTTTCAAGCTTTTTTACCTAACAAATAAAATTTTATTGACATTCATAGAAAAAAAGGACTATAATAAAATCGGAAACTGGAAATGTTCTTAAACAGTTCAAATACAAATCAAAATATTTTTAAAATGTTATCGTGTATAGAAAATGCAAGTATAAACTACCAGTGAAAATGTCATGTAATTACGTTCATTTGTTTTAGAGTTACTCTGAAAACCAAAATCGATTTTGTGGAAAACCGATTTTGCGTAAAAATTTCAGTTTTTCCTTAATTTTTATCTCGATTTTTATGTTGTTTTTCCCGTCGCTTTTGAAAACTATTGGGAATTTTAAAATTTGACCTTTTGAATTCACCAACTAGATTCACTTTCCCATCGAACAAGATTCTGTTGAAGAAAATCGAAGCAGTAAAACTGACCTAAACCGCGATGAATGACAGGCAAAAAAAAAAAAAATTAAAAAAAAAACACACATCATTGTAAAATCAATACATTGATCGTTTCACTCAGAATCTCAAAGGTGGGCAAGTGGATGTCGCTCTGCTGTACAGTAGGTTACAAGTGGATCACTGTATAATGGGTGATATTAAATTTGAATTCAATGAAATAATACCTGTTTAAATGTTAATAATTTATAAAACGATATTCACCATGTCACATATACGTGACACCGGTCCACCTAAAGACACTTGGCCATGAACGTGTTAATTAAAATTTTAAATTTAAAGCAAGTTGATATTTCAGATTATTTTAAAATCATAATAGCTTACATAATTATTCCTGACTCTAAATTTAAAACGTCAGTAAAAGCCTTTAGATCTATATAAGGTCCCTAGATAATATTCTATCTTTATGTTTATAGGTCAATTCACTCAAATAACAACACAGGATTGGTTCTGCAGAATGCATATTTTCTGTGTTGTGTATAGATTAAAGAGAAAACCAATAGGTAGTGCGCTTACATTATCTTAAGAATGATTTTAAACTTAACAAAATTCAATATGGAGAACAATTGAGAAGAAAAGGATGCAATGGTTGAGGCATCAAATAAGGAATAACACAAGGGCTACTATAGTATATATACATTATACAACATCTTATAACGTCCTTAATGTAGCAGCTTCAGACATGGGCGCCCGCAAGGTGGTGCCAAAGGGGCTATTGCCCACCCCCTTAGGAATTATTAACTGCTTGTATTTTAATATCGCTATAACTAATAATAGATTATAAATAATTTTTATCTTGTCTCGGGTGAGATTTTATCCTGCAGGCGCACTTGGTTTCAGATGGAGAAGAATGGGAGAAAATCAAAATCATCTAATGATTGAAAAAAAATAAATAATAAGGTAATATGCATATTTAACCATGCACAACACACTAATCATTTGTAAAGCTTCAAATTTTTCAATAAAATATTACAATATGTCAATAAATTAACAGGTATCTGATTAGCTTCTGGCTTTTGTAATCGATACTTTATTGATTGCATTTATAAAAAACCAAAGTAAATATTGCACAAAGTAAAAAATTTAGATCACTAATTTTGAACTTCTAGTTTCCATTTTAATAAACAAATAATCTAATTTTTCATTAGGACTTTAATAAAATATTATTTTCAGAAATTAATTTAAAATGTTTATAACATTAATTAAAATGTAGAGCTTACCTATCAAATACAATATTATCTTTGAATTAATTAATAAATATAAAGGTAATAGTAGCAGTATGTTAATAGATAAATTTAGACAAGCATACCTGACAGATAGTAATTTTTGTTGAATAAATCACACAAAATAATTATATATTATATTATATCAATAATTAATTTTGCGGATATTGATAAGGCATATCATTAACAATAATTAAATTAAACTAATTGATTACCATTATTTAGGTGTTCACTATTATGTTTCACCATTACCCATGTTTAGTTTAATTACAAACTAATTTAGAAATAGATAATTACCTACTTCATTATATTATTAATTTTGATTATATTTATTAAAATTACTATAAAGTATTTATCATGAATAGGTATAACGGCTGAGACAATTTTAAATCATTTGAATTAAAAATGTTGAATAAATCCTGAACAAATGTAACAAACATAATAAATCACGGAATAGTAAACACATTAGAGTCATTAATGTTTACCTACATAGTTTCAAAATAAACAAAATATATGAAAATACTAATGGCAAATGACAACCAATACAAGTTAGTAGGTACGTAAAGTAAACAAAATCGAATTCATGCATAGCAAAAATATAATATGCTTTGTCAGTGATACAAAATAAAATCATACTTTAGTCATTACTCGTAATAGAAGTGTCAAACAACGCAAAAAAAAAATTGTCGTGTACTAGTCATACGTAAATACGTAATAGGTAGTTCTTAGAAAAAAGCCGAGATCGCATATTATATATTCATTATTTTTATTATGCTATGATGCTATATACATATTTTGTATATGTCACATATTATTATACATTATCGCCGAATTTATTCGGTAGAGTGGATTCGTAAATGGCAAAAATAAACCAGCGAATAAGTAAACTACTTACTTGTCACTTGGATATTACTGCAGGCAGTGTGATGAAATTCATTCGGGGACCGTAAACTGAACGCTTACTCACATTATTATAATATAAAAATAAATATATTGAGTGTGTTCTTACTATTATAAAAAAAACAAGTAGATATAAATATTTAAATTAATTAGCGTAATGTAAACAGAGGAATAATATTTTTAAAAACAAAAAACAAAATAAACAAAAATTGCACTAAGATGAAAACAAAAACAAAACAGTCGGACCGCCCCGGACCGTGAAGCGTTATCACGTATTTGCAATTTTGTTCCGAATAAAATTCGTGCCGTGATTGCGACGGACGGAGGTGTGTGTACGCGCGCGAATGCACACGTACGACGTTACTATGGTACGCTGGTCGACACTCGACCGCCTTGGAAAGAGGCCACCACCCGGCGGGGGTTCTTCGGGCACCGGGCGACGACGAAAATCCATTCTCCCGCACCGCCACTCAACCGCGCAACTAGAGGCACCGGTGGTGCCAACCTGCTGGGAACCGGGACATTCGGGGTCGAGTTGTTTGCTAGACGTACTGACGAATGGTAATGCACTTCAAAAAACACAAATTCGTTATTAAACGCGATCTAGATTCTAGCGCTCCAACACTTGTAAACGCAGTTAAATGTTAATGTGTTACGGTCGTCGCGAATACGTTTTACTCCTTCGACCATATTTTAACGATAAATAGTAATAGATTTTTATTATTTTTTTCGTATCTCCCGTCGCCATTGTGTCGCGCTCATATTCGTCCGGTGTACACCGAAGTGAACGTCCGGTCCGTACCGCCCGAAACGTCGTTGTCGTTGGGGCTCACTGCGCGCCATTTGTCTCGCGTTGTGTACTTGTGTGTCGACGACGTAGAAAGTTGTTGCATTCTAAACACTGTGATATTTATCTTGTACAGGTGATCCCGCCGAAAAATTATATATAGTGTGTGTCTCGGCGTCAGATTGATCAACCAGGATTCGCCTAGGTACGTCGCGATGTCGACGTAGACCGTTCATACGCCGACTTTTCCTCAGCTCAGTACTGTTAGCCTACACCAACCGTCGCAATGCCAAGCATCGGTGTCAACCTACGCGTGACCGGTTACTGCAACCAGGGTGGCAGGAAGTACATGGAAGATATGTTTTCGGTGGCCTACCAGCAGACACCGGACATGAAAGACCTGGAGTACGCCTTCTTTGGCATATTTGACGGACACGGTGGTTCGGAAGCTGCTGCATATGCCAAAGACCATTTGCTCGACAACATCATCAAAGATGATGCATTCTGGTCAAAAAACGATGATGACGTATTAAGAGCTATCCGTAATGGTTACGTAAATACTCATATTGAAATGTGGAAAAAATTAGGTACATACATAGCATGCAATGTACTTATAGACTAACACATAAATAACATATTTAATTGTTTAGAAAATTGGCCTAGAACTCCATCTGGTTTACCTAACACGTCTGGCACCACAGCAAGCATAGCATTTATAATGAGAGGAAAAATTTATACGGGTCACGTTGGTGATAGTTGTATAGTACTTGGTTATCAAGACGAAGGTAATAATTTTTATATATTTTGGTTGACAGTTATCTTTAAAATTTTTCTTACACTTATCTTTTCTTGTTTTAGAAAACGGAGAGTGGAAAGCTAAACCATTAACACGAGATCATAAACCAGAGTCATTTGAAGAAAAACTAAGAATAGAAAAGTGTGGAGGCAAAGTTATTAATAAATCTGGCGTTCCTCGAGTAGTATGGAATAGGCCACGCATTGGTCATAAAGGTCCCGTACGCCGTTCAACTACAATTGATGAAATACCGTTCCTAGCAGTAGCTCGTGCTCTTGGTGATTTTTGGAGTTTTAATTCTGAGCATAATACATTTGTTGTATCTCCTGAACCAGATGTTGAAGTTTTCAATGTTGATCCTTCTAAACATCGTTGTTTGATATTTGGTACTGATGGCTTATGGAATGTGCTTTCAGCAGATGTAGCTATTTCAAATGTGTATGGAACAGAAAAACATAATATTGAAATGAAATCTTTAGAAGTAAGATATACCTGTACATTTTGTAAATAGATTTAATTTCTTTAATTGTATTCTTTTTTTTAGAAAGTAGATTGGTTAAATCCATCAAAAAATCTTGTTGACAAAGCAATATTACAATGGAATAAAGTAAGATTGAGAGCTGACAATACTACTGTTATTACATTAATGTTAGATCCACCTGGTCCACCTGCTCCACAAGTGCTATTAAAACATAAAATGCAGACTGGCAATATGAAATGTGAAGATAAAAATAGTTGCAAATGTGTTGATGGAGATCCACAAGTTCAAAGATTTGGTCGAGGTTCAAGTAGTGGATATGCCATATTCACTAGATATCCTACAGACCATCATCTAAGAGCATCAAGTGCTCTTGCCAGCACTTCAAAACCGTAAGTGACTTAGTATTTTTACTTAAATATTTTTCCGTGTCTAATGTTTCTACTTTTTTTTTTTATACAGATATCCTAATACTCCTTTAGAAACACCACCTTTAAAAACAAATAAAGTACTCAGAACATCTGCAAAAATTAATAATAATAATAATAATAACAATAATAGTGCTAGTAAAAAGGATGATCAACCAGCAGGAAAACGGTGTACACGGACAAGCAGTGGAAGAATTGTCAAAAAACAAAAATTAAATGAAAAGTCTACAACTAATGATGAGACTTCGAAATTTGGAAATAGTGATTCTGAAAATGAGCAAATGCCACGTGGACCTTGGCTGTTGTCTCCAACTAAAACAATTAAACCTGAAGATACTAAAGTGGGTGTAGTATTAAGAAGTTCTGGAAAAATCCAAAAGGTATGGAAATGTAATGACACCAAAGAAGATTCCACACCAACTAAGATTACGACAATATCAAAAATTAAGACTCCTTTGACAGAACCAATGACTAGAATATTAAGGTCACACAAAAAAAAAGATAGTAGAAGATTCAAAAAAGTTACATCTAGATCATCTTGGTCAGCGGGCATGGTCACTCGTAGTCATAGGAGAAGTGTTAAATGTTAATTATATTTTCCCTATGTTTATTTTAACTAATTTTACCACATTTTTTCAACTACCAAAATCATTCGATAAGTTTATATTTTGTAGTACCTATTGTTTTTATTGTGTTGTTTGACATAGCTTTGCTTATAACACAGAAATTATTATTGTGTTTTTCCTTTCCTTATTTGTTTTACCTAACAGACAGAAATATTTTTTCAAACAAATATAATCTATTAAGTATTTTTTTTTTTCTACTAATTTAAAGCTTTTTGATTAGGTAATGAAATTTTATAATTATTTGTTCAATTCATTAGTTATGCTATTAATTATTATGTACATTTTATAAAATCAACAGTTTTATTATATTATTTTTTTTTCTTTTAGAAAAATTGTTAAACTATAATACTATAAAATTTAATTAATAGTTATGTATAAAACAATTATATTTTTTTAAATGTGAACATTGATTATAAACATATTACCTTTATAATTGTTTACAGGATATGAAAAGTAAATGTTTGTTGAAACTATTAAGAGTAAAATATTAAATCATACAAATTTATATTAAAATTTAAAAAAATTTTCCAGAGACTCATTTATTCCTATTCGACGACGTTTAGTAACTACTAACTAGTAGCCTGTAGAATTGTAATGTATATTATCTGAAATCATGGCTTTGTGTTTTGTTCCTTGTACAAGATGACTTGCATAGACAAGTATATGGTTACGGACTATGATAATATAATGGACTGGAAACAAACAGCTTATCAGTGTATGGTACTATGGTGTATGTACAAGATGCAACAGCAGGGAGCAATCTTGTTAAGTATTCAAATACTTGTATTTAAATACTTTTTGACCAATGTATTTTAAATACTGAATAAATACTTTTCATTTGTATTTTTGTTCTAGAATACTAAATATTTTTTTTTATTATCGTAGTCTACTCCAATTTCCAAATTCCAATTACTTATATTTCGGAATGTACTATTTTAAATTTTGTTTCTATAATATTATTTTAAAATGTTTTAACTTCTGATAATTTATAAATAAGGTTTTGCTAAAATACAAACATATAACAGAATAACTAAACGCTGAAACCCCCGTTGGCTCCTCACTCCCAGATTACCTATACCATGGCATACAAGACACTGACCGCCACTGGTTGGATTGGCTTTCTATTGGTGAAAGAATTTTCGAAATCGGTTCAGTATCCCTCTACATTTGCTGTGTTACACACTTACACCACCACGGGTTTCAAAAATATTGTTTTTAAAGTATATGTTTATTGCCAGGGTGGCTACTCGCTCGCTACGCTCACTCAGACATTAAAATCGAAAATTAGATTAAATAAAATAATAAAAATAATATTTATAAAATATACACATTTGCACATGTATAAACGCGTAATCGTACAAGCTATAAAATCTAAAAAGAGTCATGGTTCAAAATAATGCGAGTATTGTCCAAAAACGCAAAAAACATGAATAATTCCTATACTACCATAGAACAACGCGGGTTAAAGCACAAAATAGATGAAAGTAGCAACCCTAGCGTTCGCCGCACGGTCTGTGGCCGTTTGATCTTGAGACTCATTTCGGTACATTTTCTCATGTGGGCGGGAGGCCCTACGAGTTTGGTCTCCTATCTTAAACTGTTCTATGCTTAAATCGTGCCCATAATATATACCTTATCATATTTTGATAACATATTTATAATCAATGCTGCTACCACAGAAAACTGAATAGATTAAATGCTATAATCAATGCTACTACCACATAATAGTAAATAGTTTAATACCTATTCGGCCCCAGTGTTATGTACTTAATACTTATGTCTGCTACTCTGCTTTACTTAGTCGTGGTTTAATAGTTTTTAGTTTAAAAATTCATTACGGGCCGAATGCCTAGTCAACTTTTTTTCTGACAACTTTATGTTCTTAATTTTTTAGTTATTTATTTATATTTATGTTAACCAATTTTTAATTCTCTAGTCACTCGACTTTTATTAATGTGCCTTAAATTGTCAAGATGGAACATATAAAAACTCCAAAAGTAATTTATATAATTCCTAGTCGCGTCCTCATAGTTATAAATATTGAAAATATACTTAATAAATAAGAGTTGAATATTTTGTTGGGTGCTTGTGGCTGAGGTTAACACATTATGCATGTGTGCTAGATAACTAGATTCCTTCTTAAATTATCTCAACCTACACAATCCCTAACCTACCCACCTGTAGTGTTTTATTATTCTACTCCGAGAGGTTATGGCAAGTGGTTTGTATTCTGTAGTTATTATAGTAGATCTAACCCAGGTTGTTGTGCATGCTTTTGTAGGACACGCAGTGAGTTGTGTGTATAAGTCTGTAACACATGCAGTTGTATGGCCGAAAAAGACAGGTTCGTGTCACCGGCTGGCTTCCGTCTGTACCGTTTGTCATCGGCTCCCGGATCGTACTCTCTGTTCTGCCGCTTGAGGTCGTGGCTACAGCGTGAAGCTGCCATGGCCAAAGTGGCCAGGCAACAGCAACAGGACGGTTCGGTCATTAAAAAGGTACAACGTGTTATTCAGTTAAAAAAGAATGCTGATTAATAATTAAAATTATTATAATAAATATAAAAAAAATCTACATTAAATAAGATTTAAAATATTTTATTCAGCTAATGACTTTTGAAATCTATCAAAAGATAAATGATTTGTCGGTTATTAATTAATAATATTTTATAAACACTCTTAATATTTACTTTATTTAAAAAATAAATGTACTAATTAACATACTTAGGTACATAGGTATTTTTTTAATTTTAAAATATAATATTGAAGACAATCAATCAAGTTAGCATAACTATTAATATAACAAAGATAACATTAAAGAAAAAATCATATATAATTTATATTATAGGACATTTATAAGATATTTCTATTTTAAACTTATTAAACATTTGAGTTTTAAGTTACCAAGTTATCACCAGTGGCGCCGACCCTTTGTCCAAGTATGTGACCGAAACACTTGTCTTAAGTGGGTAGTGGTGGTATTCAACTAGTATTAATGGGCGTATTAAGTTTGATCTTTTAAGATAATAACGGTGGGTATGATAAAAATAAAGACCAAAAAGAATATAAAAATAAACAAATTAACTTGCAAAGCTAATAGGTACAAATATAACTATATTATAGTTATAAAAACCACATTACAATCTAAAGCTGTAAAATATTAAATAATTTTGATAAGAAAATTATAATTATTATTTTTATGGTTTGTAAATAAAGTTGTTATTAGATTCACAAAGGTTTAGCTATACATTTATGCATTATACTTAAACAAATTAGAGACCTATATTTTTAGTTTATTCATGTTCCAATTTAATTAGTACCCATCATTAATAAATAAGTGAATGTATTAATTCAGGAGTCTGGGGGCATCCACACGGGTCTGTAAAGATTTGCAACATAACTTGGAATGAACCTCGGCACCACTGAATTCTACTGTACTTCATGGTCATAGTAATGTCTTTCAAACCATTTTTTTTAAAACAAAATATTCATTAGATTAATTTTAAATTGTTCAAAGTAAGCAACACAATATAAATAAATAATTTTAAAACCCATTATTATAAAATTTCACCCTATAACTGCATGATTTTGCATATGTCATATATGCATGAAATTATAACCCCTTATCCACTAATTGTGTACTCATATATATATTTTAAAAACAATTTGTTATAAGTTATATTTTAAACAATATTCCATTTAGGTGCCATGTTTTATTTATTTATTTTGTTAGACCTGATTCTTATATAGTTTAGAATATTAATTTAACAATTAGCAGAATAATTATATACAAAATCTATTTCACTAAAGCCAAAGTTTTACATATAATTTAAGGATAGTTATTTTGAAAATATACAGTTATCTAAATATCTAATACATACTATTTACATACTCTTTTTCACGAGCATGTAAAATGATTCAATTGGAGCGTGATCACGCTTACAACAAATAGTTGGTGGGAGATGCGCTGCGGAGACCGGTTTTGGTCAGAGGACGGTCCTGTTCTCTCGTGAAAAAGAGTATAGATATAATTCTGTAATAACTAAAATGATTTATCCTAATTTTAATACAAAGTAAAGTGTAAAATATATAGATTTTAGAACAATTTGTTCATTTCCCTGCATTTTTTAGGATTATATTTTTTATGAGTGATCCAAAACAAAAATATTATAGATCAAAATTTGAGTTGAGATGGTACATTATAAAACAATTATTATATTTTGCTCTGAGGTGAGCTTATGTATTGAATAGTTCTTAAAAATGAACCATTAATAGTTTTGTAAATGAGAGAAGGGGCCACTCAGTTCACTCAAGACTTGTTTGCCATAATTTAATTTTATATGTTAAGTTTAATACACCACATTAGGATTGTTTGTTTAATTCCAATGTAGTGAATTAAAAACGTTATTTATGATCAAAATGTACAAATTTCAAACTAAGAGTTCACAAATTAAAAAATAATTTAGTGTCTAAACAAAATTCATCTCAAAAATATAGTTAGTAGTAGTCGTTGTTTTAACTTTTAAGATAAAACATAATATATTAATATGCTTTTTAAAAATATGAAATGCATGGTATACAATTTGAGATTAGAAAAAATCATGTGTCTTCAATAACTTTGTGTATTTATTAATATCTAATGTGGTTTACTTTGGAATATTCAAGATGGTATTTTGCTTTGTGACTAATAACACAATTATTTTTAGCTTAGGTATTGACATCTTTTAGATATAATTTAGATATGTATCAAATCAAATTAACTTTAATTTATACTACACATAGGTCAAAGCTGCCCTTCATAAAAAAAAAGCTTAAGTAGCTCACAATTTAAAATGCTATTAACTTGTGCTTAAAGTTACTTAAAGTATTAATTATTATATATTAAATCTGAGTTAATTGATTAAAATGTATACTTTTATTAATTTCAGATAGAAAATGTACGAATGTTAGACCGATATAATTCCAAAAAAACGTCAGCCGGTACATTATATTTAACAGCTACCCATTTAATATTTTTCGATACTGAAAATAATAAAGAATCGTGGGTGCTTTTAATGCATATAGGCAATGTTGAAAAATTACCTATTACAACTACTGGTTGTCCAATTTTAATACGATGCAAAACATTCCTATCAGTCACATTTGTCATACCAAAAGAAAGAGATTCTCACAATATATTCACGTCACTGCTTGTTCTCTGCCAACCTGGTTTGTATTTACATTGCTATTTGGTTTGTAAATATGCATTAATCTAAAGATAATGAAATATTAATACAAATTTTCAGCAAAAATCGAAGATGTTTACTGTTTTTTATATAAATCAAACTCTGATAAGATATCAAAAAGTGCTGGTTGGGATAGTTTTAATCTGGAAAAAGAATACCAAAGAATGAATGTACCAAATGAATCTTGGAGTCTTACTACATTAAATCAAGACTATCAGGTTTATATTTTTAATTAATTGTATTTTTGTAATCCTGATATGTGTATGAACATGATAATAATTGTATTACAATCACATACAACTGCCCATACAATTAATACATTATTTCAGTTGTGTGATACTTACCCAAAGTTCCTTTTTGTACCATCGTCTGTGAGTACATCCATTTTAGTGGGCAGTTCAAAGTTTCGTAGCAAGGAACGGTTACCAGTACTTACATACTTACACGGAAACAAGGTATTATTACAGACATTTTTTGTTTCTTGAAGTATTCATTTTTTCACTTTTAGGCGTCAATTTGCCGCTGTGCGCAACCATTATCTGGATTTAATGCCAGATGTTTGGAAGATGAGCAACTTCTCACATGTATACTATACACAAATCCAGGTAGCGAGTACATGTATGTTGTTGATACCAGACCAAAGGTAATTTTATTGGCAAAATAATTAAACAAGACTTATTACTTGATGTTATTATATGTACATTTTTAGATAAATGCCATGGCAAATCGAGCAACAGGGAAAGGTTATGAAAATGAAAACTTTTATGATAGTATTAAATTTAATTTCTTAGGTATAGAAAATATTCATGTAATGAGAAATAGCTTGTCCAAAGTTGTAGATTGTGAGTTCCATTGTTGTACAAGTTATAACTTAATAAATAACACTTACTTATCTTTTTGGTTTTGATTTAAATATTAATATCCTTTACTAGTATGTGAACAACGAAATCTATCTATGTCGCAATTTATTGGAGGATTAGATAGTAGTGGTTGGTTACGGCATATCAAAACTATTCTCGATACATCAGCTTTTATATGCCAAGCAGTTAATAGTGGGAAGTCTGTTGTGGTCCATTGTTCAGATGGATGGGATCGAACAGCTCAAGTCTGTTCACTAGCTTCTCTAATGTTAGACCCATATTATCGCACACTCCAAGGATTCCAGGTAGAATTAAATATTTTTCTGAAAAGTTTAAGTTATATTCTGATTTTTAATTTTATTAAATATTAGGCGCTTATTGAAAAAGATTGGTTAGCATTTGGTCACAAATTTAGTGATCGGTGTGGCCATATAGCTGGTGACTCTAAAGAAGTCTCTCCAGTATTTACACAATTTATAGAAGCAACATGGCAACTCACAATGATTCAACCTACTTCATTTGAATTCAACGAACGATTTTTATTAATTTTACATGACCATGTAACATCCTGTCAGTATGGGACTTTCATTGGAAATTGTGAAAAAGAACGCGTTGATCTCAAGTAATTTTATTTTATTTCATAAGTTAGTTAAATAATTTATTTTTTTAACATTTATACTTAAAATAATTGTTTAGACTCAAGGATCGTACATTTTCTTTTTGGGGTTATGTTGAAGAACATAAAAAAGAATTTTTAAATCCTCTTTATAGTGCTCAAACAGAAACTATGAGCCCTGATTTATCACCACAAAATATAAGATTTTGGCGAGGAATGTATTGCCGTTTTGAAAATGGAGTCCATCCACGGGAGCATGTATATGACATTTTACTAGCGACTAGTGAACAGACAAAATCCATTGATGATCATGTAAAATTCCTACAAAAAAGATTATCATATTTTAAACGTAAAATAACTGATGGTGCAGACATGGTCAGAAACAGTCTGTTCTCAAAAGAAATATGTATAGAGCCTATGAGCTACAACAGAGAAGAAAATATTATACAATCTATGAATGATGCATTTGATAATTTAACTGTTATGGAGCCAAAACTAGATGAAGCCCATAAGGTGGCTATTGAATGGAAGAGCTTACGTGAAGCAGTTTCTTGTGAATGTTCTACTGATTCTTCTACAAAAAAAGTAATATATTATTGTTATTCGTTGTAATTTTAATGATTTAATTATATTGAAATATATCTTATTACAATAACAAATAATGACTCAAAACGGGAACATTACCACTAGCTCTTAAATAGTGTATCGAGATTATGAACACAAATGGATCAACACAATAGTAATATCGATACACTCAGGGTCGTTCAGATTGGGTGGGGGGGGCAACGGGACATTTTTAGGGGCCCCCTTAAAGTATTGATGTTAATAATTAATAATAACGAACTGTCACCGTTATTGTTCTTATTAAGCTTTCTGTCTCTACAAAAGACTAAAATATCCTTCTTATTTTTATCATATTGTATCTTTCTGTCGAAGGGCTCCCACATTAATTTACCCCTGACCCCGAAAAACCTTGGTGCAGCCCTGGATACACTATTTATAAGTGTATTATTAACATATAAGACACCTATTTCTTAGACCTCAGTACACGACAAGGAAACCGATTCCAAGAGAAGTCTGTCTTATGTGTTGTTTTATTCGTGCTACAGTAATGTTTGTTAACATTATCATTTAAAGCCCCTGAAAACGTGTCATTTTTAAGGAGTTGTGCCTGTGGTTAGGCAATTATTTCATTCCTACGGTCACTAATTGTCTTTGTGTGTGTAAAAAGTGATAATTAGTGTTCATATATTTCCCACCAATCACCCGCATCATACATATTACTCACCCGCATGCACATGTCATTTTCACTCGAAATTTTCAGAAAGATATAATTTCTTATGAAATGTATTTTTTTGTCAATAATAACCACCAATTAAAACCCCCGAAATTCAGTTTAATGTATGCCACTGACCCAATTTGATTAAACTTGTTTCCCATTAACAATAATTACCACATTTTTGTTTTTGTTATTAATCTAAATAATGTCACAGCGCATATTGTACATCTTTTAACTATATTTTATTATAGATTACATTAATTACATTAATATTAATATTTATACTTTATATTTAGTACCACTGTTGGAAATGTGGAAATGTGTTTTGCACTCGCTGTATAGATATGAATGTTTCATTACCTGGACACCTTAGTCAAGATCCTGTGCCTGTATGTCACGGATGTCGTAAAATTGTTTCAAGATCATCGACAGAATCTTCTTAAGTTCATTGTGTTATTATTTAACTAATTATTAGTTAATTTTACCAACTTTAAGACCAGTTACAATATTTATACTTAAATCTGTAAATATAAATACCTATTCCAGTTATAAATTAATTATATCATGAACATATAGCCTAAATTATATCATAGGTCTCCAATTTTTTAATAGTTTCAATTTGTCTTTTTTGTTAGAAATAAAAATTATCACACAATATTTTCTTTATCACACCAAATAATATATAATTTAAATAAGCTAAAATGTTATATTGACTTTAATTATATTCTGTGCAAATTGAAAATAAAATCGGCACAAATTGAATAATAGTTTATTAAAAATTATTTTATTTTAATCATACTATTTATCAAACTTTAAATAATTTAATTAGGTATTTAAATTACATTTATATAAAACAAGATCAATAATATTCTAATATAAATATGAAATAATATTGATTACTGAATTGTGTTGTATGCCTAATAGTTTCAGTTTTAAATATTTCATAAAGTAGACCATAAAACTATATTATTATTAACTTAAAATTTGAGTAAAACAGTAATTGATAGTATATAATTTGAATGAAGTTTGTTTTACATTTATATTAAATAATAAATACTGAATATTACATATTACATATTCTGGTTGAAAAATTGGATCAAACCTATACAATTGAAAAGTGATATCTTAAGGTATATACCAACAAATAATAAATTAAGCTCTAGTTTTTAGATTTAATAAAAATTTAAGTTTTAATAATGTAATTCCATTTCCTATACCATATTACTATATATATTTATTATTATATTACATTATTATAAACTAATAGATATTGATTCCTGAACAATTATAAAAGTTTTTTTTCATGTTTATACTAAGCAAGGTCCTCAACATTTATTTTCTGTGCATAACTGTATAAGAAATGTAACACCACGTGTTGTCTCCGTCTTACAAACGTAAAACATAGCAACATTTTTTTAAAAGCGTATAATATATAACTGAAAAGAATATTGATTGCATTTTTTAAAACCTTGTAAAATTTCCTTGTTGTTTTAATAAGTATTTATTGTATGTGTATAATAAGTAATCTATGTATTTACGGATTTCAGTACACTTGCCATTGGCTCAACTAGAGGAATCTTTTAGCGCCCCTCGTATTTTTAGGTCCAACTCATGGTTGAAATATTTAAACCATGGGTCCAACTATTATTTTTATAGTGAAATACCATACATTTTATATTTTTTAAATTATGATATATATACTGAAAAAAATTTTTAACTTTTTTGGCCATTATATATGCTAATTTTATATTACCTAATTTATTTTACATTTTTACCTACTCCTATTTATACAATGCCTATTACAAAAAGTGAATTGCTTATGAGCTATTATTATAGCCAATAGGTCACATCAAAAAGCACTCAATATATGAATGCTATTGTGTACTCTGTATTACTGGTAACCCCCCATAATTTTTACCTGTCAAATCTTAATATATCTAAAGAGCATTATTATTATTATATATATTATTCATATTATATATTTTGTTTTTATCATTATTATAAAGTGTGTTCAAATGTGTATAAACAATGTTCAAGTATTGATTATTTTAGATTTGTAACTTGTAGGATCTTGTAATTTTGGAACAGGGGGTGTGGAGGGAAAAGCCCCCTTAGGCTATGTGAGTCATTTACAAGTGCAGTTGGCCCCCCACATTTTAGAGGTCTAGTTGCGCCCATGCGCTGTGCTCTCATAGACTTAGAAATTGTAGAAATTTCAGCATTTGACTTTTGGAACTAGGTATAGAAATTAAAGTTTTCCATAGGCCAATGGGTCAGGTGCAATGGCGCCAAATACAGGTATCAACTGAGGAAAATTCCCCAGAACTATTTATGGTTGGGTACTTGGGTCAGCTGTCAGATGGGTGTGTGGGTGATAATAAGTGATCAGTCATTAGTGGTATTTAATATTTAAACATCGTCATAATTTAACAATAATGGTAAGTGTAAAGAATAATAGTGCTTATGAGTATGGCAGATAGCCAGGCAGAATATCACGATTATAATGCACTATTCGAGAGTATAGCTAAACATTTTTTTTAAGTAGGTGGGTCTGACACTTGTATTTTTTCCCTATAACATGAAATTTAGATCGGTTACACTGGTTAGGTGGGAGAAGCACCAATCAGCCTCAGCTCTCTAAATTTCTAATTACAATTTACAAGACATTTTCGGATTACTTGCCAACCATAAATTATAACTAGCTATAAACTAGCTTTAAAATTAAAATATATCAAAAAGGCAAAATCCTTTGAGATACTGAGATGTGCTCTAAACAGGGCCGGATTGGCCATGGGAGTTACCAAGTAAAACTCGGTGGGCCGCGACAATTTTAGGCCGTTCAAGTCATGAGGGACCGTGCTGACTGAAAATATGTTAAGAGCTAAAAGTTGAAGAAATGGAGACTATAAAATAATAAAACTATGCACGGAATAAGAAAGTAGGTATCCAAAAGGCCGTCAGTTTGTAAGTGGGCTGGTAAAGTACGGAAAACTCGATGGGCCGAATTTGTCCAATCCGGCCCTGGCTCTAGATAATAATCTTACCTTATTTAAATTCACTGTTTTATAAAATTTATCGTAAGTTTTATTGATAGCAGTTCAAAAATATTAAAGATACATATATAGGCACGGTCATTTGACGTGCAAACTATTTTTAGTTAGAAATTAATAAAAGTTTTTCTTTTGATATACCTAACTAACATTAGAAATTTTTATAGAAGTTTCCACACAAGTTTATCTACCTTTGTTAAAATAAAATTTTACCGGAAAGTAACGCTATTTATTGCCATGGCCCATGAGATATTTTAAAATATTATTAATTTTTTTTAAATTATCAAATTAGATTTGTTTTTATACATGTTAAAGGTACTACTACTGGGATGACACACCGTCTCCTGTCAATATTGTTTTTCGTATGGAATGATGTAAGTATCATTGAATTCAAACCTAACACATCTATGATCTATTACAAATTACAATGACATAAGTACCTATACTAAACTTAACAACTTACTAAACTATACGCTTTTTATACATTGCAGTATAGCATTTACATATTTACATATTTTGAAGGTTTATATTTTTACGAAATTCATCAAAATCACTAATTTAGTATAAAGTATAGTTATTAGTTATAAATCCCTACTTAGTACTTATATAGTAGCTACATAAAGGCTCCCGTCACCGACTGGGCCGCCGCTCCTCCTCCAGTGGTCAACAACATCTTTGAGGCATTCGACCCTATCCTGAACGCTCTAGTGTTCACGAGGGTCATCCCGGACTTCACTTTGGACGAGCTCAAAAAGGCAGGCAAAAGACTCCCGACGGGCAAGGCGGCCGGACCATCGAGTATCCCGAATGAGGTTCTCAGATCTCTCCTGTCCACTCGGATACGGAAAAAAAAACCAAATTGATAATATAATCAAAATTTTTTGAAACAAAAGGTTGAGTTATCTTAGTTGTAGTTCTCAGAATAGCCGGACAATTAACTATTAAGTGAACTTTTTTTTGTACATCTCCATGTACCTATAATATTGTATTCCGGCATATTTTAAAGTAAACATATGACCTTTGTGACAAATCTTATCTGCACCCTTATTTGATTTAATAATTTCGATAATTTCCATATTTTACACTATTAAATCCAGAACTTTAAAAAAAAACAATTTGCAAGACAAGAACACAATACAGTAAACTAGTAAAGTCACAGTCAGCTATTGAACGATCAATAGTTTATTTTTATATGATCTTCATGTTCTCCCTATTTCAACTATAAATCTTAACTTGTCAAACTTGTCTGATTATATTGTTGAGTTATTTTGATTTTTGAAACCAATATAGTATATTTACAGGAAATTTCTCAAACTAAAATGTATGTAATAGCAAATTAAACTAATATTTTTATATACATAGTGATTGTAACTATTATTCTATCATTTCTATCAATCAATTACTTATGCTCATTTGTATACATTTTTCTCAATAAAAATATAATTATAATTAATTGTATAATATTTGAATGTATATTTAATCAACACATAATTTTTATAATATTGATAACACAGCATATAGATTGTACTTATATTATATTTGGTGATAATGCTAATTCTCTGATTATATTATCACTTTGGTTTTTTTTCCGTGGGTTTTTTAATTTTTTTTTATTTTGGTTTTTTTTTCTGTGGTTTTTTTTCCTTGGTTTTTTTTTCCGGGATTCTGTCCACTCGCCCCCACGGTACTCAGGCTCTACGACAACTGTCTTCGCGCACTCACTTTTCCGGAGTGCTGGAGAAGAGCCCGCCTTGTCCTGCTGCGCAAAGGTCCGGACAAGCCCATGGAAGCACCGTCCAGCTACAGACCAATCTGCATGTTGGACACCCCAAGCAAGCTAATGGAGCGGCTCCTCCTCCAAAGGCTCTTGGACCACCTTGACGCCCACGGAGGACGGAGGAGAGCCCCAAACCAGTAAGGCTTCAGGAAGGGCGTTAGCACAGAGTCTGCAATCGCAAAGGTCCTCGGGCTAGCCACCCAGGCTGACACCGGATGCGGACAAAAGGATCTGTGCATCCTAGTGACGCTGGATGTAAAAAATGCATTTAATACCCTGAGGTGGCCTGTTATCGACGAGGCACTGAGGTCGAAGAACACCCCAGAGTACCTAGTCGAAATGCTGGGGTCATGGCTTTCAGATAGAACACTGCTGACAGGGGAAGTGATGACCTCCAGGCCCGTGACATGTGGTGTCCCGCAGGGGTTGGTCCTCGGTCCCGCCCTATGGAACGTGTCTTATGACTCTCTATTGGAGATGCAAGTCCCACCAGGGGTCCACCTTGTGGGCTTTGCAGACGACTTGGCCATAGTGGGAGTGGCCAGGATCGGCCAGCTGCTTGAGGAGGCCCTCAACCCCACCCCTGGAAGCTATCGACGCATGGATGAGGCAGAAGTACCTGCAGCTCGCCCATCACAAGAGCGAGGCAGTTCTCCTCACCAACAGACTCCCGTTCTTCCCGCCTTGCCTGGCGGTCGGCGTACACCAAATAACGATAGGAAAAAATCTGAGGTACCTCGGGGTTATTCTGGACCGGCGATGAACATTCACGTGGCTTATCGACATGGTCGCCAAAAAAGCCTCCCGTTCGGCATTAGCCTTGGCAAGGCTAATGCCAAATGTAAGTGGTGCGCAGGCTCCTGACCCTGGTGGTCGAGAGCTAGTTGTCGTACTTGGCCCCAGTCTGGGCCACCAAAGTGGCTGACATCGCCAGAACTAAGGCAAACCTGATCCACCCACAGAGGTCAGCCGCGCTTAGAGTGATTCGAGCATACAGGACCGTTTCTGACGAGGCCCCCTTGATCCGGGCCGACATGCCGCTGGCAGATCTTATCGGTCTAGAAAGGCCCAGGATAAAGGATCGGCTAGGAGCCGCAATTTACGCACGATGCCGTTGATGTTTTTCTTGCTGTTGTTGATGTTTTTTTCTTTTATGTCAATAAACGATGGGGGCCGGAGGAGAAGTAATGCTAACGCGATTACTCCTCCGTCCCTCTATTGACTCGGAAAAAAAAAAAGTCTTTAGTTACAAATTACAATTATATGGTATATTTGAACTCGTAATTCATATATGATCAGATTTGAGTGCTGCCGAGTTGTACGATGTTAGATCAGCACTATTTACCTACAACAGTAAAACCTACCATAATTACAATAAATTTCATCAGTTATAGTATATAGGTACGATAAATGATAATCTATATGTGATTGTAGATTGTAGATTATTATGAACTATATTGATTAATTCTTTAATTGTATAGAATATAGATTGAATAGGCATTTCAATGTTTTTATTTTCAAAAATATATATAGGTACAATTTATATTAAATGATCTAATTTCATTGAAAAAATAATTTTTAGTAATAATTTTTTAAGATTTTATGTCATATTCCGAAATTGAATATTTTTCAGAGTATTTTGATAGGTAAATAAAAACCAAATGTTGATGCGTATAGATTAGGTATATTATAGCGAATACCTCAATACAATGGCAATATGGCACAAATACTTAGATATATAGATCAATAGATGCCCAGAAAAATTTGGTTCACTAATCTGCTTACATAAACTTAATTTTCAAAAAGTAGGTATACCCACAAGTTATAAGTTATAGCAATTATAAATAATTAACTAGGTACTCTCATTTGAAATTCGATTTTTATGTATCAAACAACTAATGAGTAATGAGTGTAGAACTTACATCTATTACCTAGTCCTATAGTGTCTTATACACCCCAAGCAATTAGGTTTTTCACTTTTTTAAACTACGACTTTTAAATATCTATATCAACTCTATAGAGTTTTAACAGCTGTTATAACTCATGTGACTCGTATATACTTTTTGCTTACAGCCCCAAATCCTATCTCCCTAGTCCCTATATTGTCATTTCTAAATAGATATGTACAGATGTATACAGTGGCGCAACTAGCGGGTAAGTTAGCAAAGTGAAACTTTGGGGCCCCCGATTTATCGGGGGCCCCCATAATGAAAATTGGTTTTTAGTATTTTATCACATTTTATAATATTATAAAATCATTAACATGGCTAAATAATAAATGGGGGCCAAGAATGTGTTCTAAATAATTGTCTTC
>WHPZ01588343.1:0-10616 GCA_016617965.1 Macrosiphum rosae
AAAAGAAAAATTTTTACGAATTCTCAACTCAAAATAATTTGCTAATTTTCGTGATTTTTCCATATTTTGTCAATTTTTGAACTTTAAATGCTTATAAAAAAAAAATTTTAACTAAGGTTTTTTAATATTTTTCATCTGCCCTTGAAACAATATACTAGGAGCCTTCTATTAAATTTTCAAGCTTTTGAAACCAACAAATAAAATTTTATTGATATTTTTGAAAAATCTAAAAAAAAATGGAAAATGAAAATGTCCCTAAAAAGTTCAAAATAAATCAAAATATTTTGAAAATGTTATCGTGTATAGAAAATGCAAATATAAACAACCAGTGAAAATTTCATGTATATACGTTCATTTGTTTTAGAGTTACACCAATAACCAAAATTGATTTTTCGGAAAACAGATTTTGCGGAAAAATTCCCGTTTTTCTTTAATTTTTCTTT
Source organism: Macrosiphum rosae (assembly GCA_016617965.1). Classification (NCBI taxonomy): domain Eukaryota; kingdom Metazoa; phylum Arthropoda; class Insecta; order Hemiptera; family Aphididae; genus Macrosiphum; species Macrosiphum rosae. Next base: position 444 of record WHPZ01588343.1, read on the forward strand.
TGTTTTTCAAGGCGCTTTTGGAAACTACTGAGAATTTTTTACTTTTGACCCCCCAAAGTACCAACTAGATTCACTTTCTTATCAGAAAAGCTACTGTTGAAGAAAATCCAAGCACTTTTACTGTCCTAAAACGTGATTACAGAAAAAAAAAAAAATTAAAAAAAAAAAAACACATTATTGGGAAATCAATACATTCATCGTTTAATGACAACTGCAAAAAAGATTCAAGATTAAAATCTACACATATCATAATATATACAATTGTTATTATTAATATTTTAATGTATGAATTTAAATTTATTTATTTATCTTATTGGGCAGGTACATAATAATACAAAAAGTATGTATAATCAGTAAGCAATTAAATTCAAATAAAATAATTTTTGTCTTATAGAATGTTTCACAATATCATTGGCAATTTGTATTTATTCAATGATTTGAAATAAAGTAAAATATATTAATATTGTAGTTCTGATATTGTTAAATTTACTTACATTAACCTAATGCAATTGTAAATTGAAATCTCTTATTATTAGAATATTTAAATTCATCTTTAGATACAAACTTCAAACTACAGCAAATCAGGTAGGTAGACCCGTCGTCGAGCTTCTATAAGTGAAAACCCTACACACAACATACGAAATAATTTACGAAAAATACAAACTATATACAATATATATACAAACACATATAATAATATGTATTTATTGTATGATATATAACAATAGACATTTTGAGAAATGCGCAATTATAATTCCTAATAAAATAAATAACTAATAGATATAAAATATACTAACCAATACAATACATAAAAACATGTACCTGTAGTGTATAATGTATATATTATATTTATATGAAAAAAAAAACGTGAAAAAAATGCAAAACCTGCTTATTATAAAGTGTCTATCGAGTCAGTCATCTCAAGTCAAAATGTATTAACTTTCAAGTTGGCCACATTGGTAGGCAATCCGACTTCGTCGAAACTTTAGGATTTGTCATAACTCATAAGGATTAGTGATATGGATTGGAGATAAGGCTTGGTACTTTGGCGGGAATGTTTAAAAGTTTGAACTTCTAGCAATCACTCACGAAAGTTGTAAATGTCCATAATATACATAACATACCTACATAGCAAATAATAAATATCCATTCATCTAAAAATGATAGGTTTCATTTAAATAATAAAATAACTTTTAGTTTTATACTTCAACAGTATAACTAGAAAACGATCTTCTTTTAAGATTCATGTTATGATTTTTTAATTCTTAATTGTTATCCTAGTTTAATACTTGGCCCGCATTAGCGTAATATTGTTATTAAGCAGTACCTAGGTAATTTAAATGGTTACTATTGGTGTGTTATGTATAATAACTAATAAGTAATAACAAATACTTGGCAACATAATTATATAAATATATTATACCTGCAGAAATACTCATTTTCCAATTTTCGCCATTGATCTCAGATCTGTGAAGTCCGTTTCCATTGATTTATACCTACGTGTCAACTTAAGATTATCATAAGACTAGATTGTACAGAACTAGTAAATACTCAGTACACAAATAACTACAAGTAAGGTATATTCATTATTTTGTGTGACAGTAATATTGTAATTGTATAGATAATATAAAATTAGTCCTTTTTAGCATAATAATTATTTTACTAAGTAGTAAATAGTAGGTATTTTATGATTACAATTTATAATATAATATTACCGAAAAATAATCTTGAGTCCAAAACTCCGAACTAGGTATGTCTGCAGACGATATTGATCGATAAGCATTCTTGATTTTTTTGTACTTGGTTTACTGAAAGAACAGTTAGTTCAACACTGTTTAAAATGTATTTATTAGTTTCGTATTAAGTTATATGGGTGTCCAATTCGATGTATGAAAAATGTAATTTCTTTAATGGTAATAATATATTGTAATGATCATTATGAAAATAATACAAATATGAGCCATTATGAAAAGTAAAGTTAGGACTATAAAAATAAACTGTGCGTATGTATTTTTTAGATTTTTTAGTAACAGAATTAACCCTTTAGGTGGAATCTTGATATACATTTTCAATCTTTAGATATAAAAGTTGAACATTTTATACATTTTTAACTGCAAAATAATTATTCAATTTTAAATTTTGTCAAAATTCGATCTTTAAATGCTTATAAAAAAAATTGTGCCTATGTATTTTTAATATTTTTCAACTGACATTGTAACAATATATCAGAAGCCTTGTATTCAATTTTTACACTTTTTGGCCCAACAGATAAAACTTTATTGATATTTATAGAATAAAAAAGTAAAAAAAATTGGAAACTGAAAATGTCCGTAAACAGCTCAAAAAGAGTCAAAATATTATCAAAATTGTATTGTGTATAGGAAATGCTAATATAAACATTAAGTGAAATTTTCATGTATCTAAAGTTATTCATTTTTGAATTACAACAAAATAATTAAATCGCCACATGAGAAATCGAGTGAAAAACAAATTTTATAAAAATATGAATTTAAAATGCTCATAAAATTGTACTTCACTTTCCAATAGACATTTTTTTTTTAAATAAAGGTAGACGAACCTATGAAAAATCTTGTATTACATTTTAAAATCTTAGATTTAAAAAGAAAAATTTTTATGAATTTTTAACTGAAAATAATTTGCAAAGTTTTGTTTTTTTTCATTATTTTGTCAGTATTTGAACATTAAATGCCTATAAAAAGAACTGCTAAGAAGGATTTTTAATATTTTTCAAAAGTCATTGTAACAACATAATAGGAGCTTTGGAATACATTTTCAAGTATTTTTACTTAGCAAATAAACTTTTATTAACATTCATAGAAAAAAAAACTAAAACAATTTTGAAACTGAAAATGTCCCTAAACAGTTCAAAATAAATGAAAATATTTTGAAAATGTTATCGTGTATAGAAAATGCAAATATAAACAAACAGTGAAAATTTCATGTAGGTATATAAATTTCGCCGAAATTACCTTTTTACCTGTAAAAATCTATTGGTATCAACTCCGTCAAACTTTTTTACTAATACTTTTACTAATAACTTTTTTAATTTTTTAATAATAACAACATGTAAAAGGCTTATAATACGGAAAATGTTTTTGACGATTATTTAAATAAAAAAAACCGATATATTATTCTCTTATATAAATCTGGCTATTCAACCCATTATTTTAAAAATTGACCACATTGCATATTACTAACTAATTATTAACTTAGATATTTCTGAATTGAATTAGCTATTGTACGTAGGTACCAAATATCTATGATAATACATAAATGATAAATATTAAATATTAATGTGTCCATACAAATTGGGCGTACTACTGTATTAGATTTAAGTTATACCTAATTATAAACATTTTAATATTACCTATCAACCTATTACTTTTTAAAATATTTGTACACAAAAATAAATTGCCATTTGTATCCAATAATTTAATTTTTTAATTTTAGTACTTTGTATATTATGATAAATGGTTATGTAGGTATTTATAATGTGTAATTACAACAATTTAACACAGGTTTGCTAACCAACTCATGTTATCATAATAATATATTAACATTATACATTTTAATACTGTATAATTATAACATTGTTTAGTGGATAGTCTGTTATTTTGAGGGAGAAAATAAATACTCGGTTATACCAGAGAGTTGGCTTATTACATGTGGAAAAATGTACATATCGAAATGGCCAAAATCTGGAAATATCCCAAAAATGAAATCTGAATGTAAATAATCTGACTTTGACTGGCCAACTTATCCTGTAAAAGAAGTTTCACGATTTTATAGTAAGTACCTTACCTATATCTATAATGTTTAATTGTTAATATTCTATAAAATAAAAAAATAAAATAAATACCTACCTATGTTAACTAACTAAAAATACAAAGTGTTTTAAACAATAAATAAAATATGGAATATAATTTTAAAGTTTTTATTTTAGAGTTTTGGTAAAATTTGGTAGGTAGATAATAAAAATATTATTTTGATATCAAAATGTTTTTATAATTTATTTTACAATAAATTGTAATTAAAGTAAATTTATTTAATACCTACTTAACTAATAGGTACATTATTATTTTAAATATTTTGTAGAAGACCAAATTAAATGTGCTCGGTGCACAATTCCAAGTACAATTTTTGATTTAACAATAAAGTGAATAATTAATATAAATTACTTAATAAACCTTTAATATGCTTAATCCTTTTCTTTTTTATTTTGATTTGTTGAAATTTTTTACTTATATAAGTTATATTAAAAAAATTACCGCGTTGAATTAGAAAAATATGCTCTTTTGTTGTTTATGGATAAATTATGTTTTCAATTTTAAAAATAGCAATTTGTACCAACGTTTTTACTACAATATTAATAATAAATAACTTCTTTCACACCTAAACAACAAAAATATTTAGGATAATTTAATTCTTTAATTTTTTTTCAGTAAAAATGTATTTTGTATCATTTAGATAATTACAAGGAAGCTGCAATCAAAGAAAGAGAATTATTCATTTCTGCTTCAGCGTCTGAGCCAGACTGTATTGAACACAATCTTCCCGAGACATTAAAACACCGAGGAAAATAACTTATATTAATTTGAACAATAGCAATGCTAGCAGTAAGAGTTCTATAAACTATTTATTTAAATACCTACTTACATAGTTTTATACCTTTATAGATGATATCTATAGTTAATTATAATTTTTCTTTTGATTATTTAATAATAATTATTGATATGTTGACCATTTTCTTTTAGCAAGCAGCAGTACTCAAATAACTCCTATTAAAATATATAGGTAATCCTTATGTTGGAGTTGGAGATATTACTACAGTTGGCAGTAATGCCACAAACAAATTATTCCTCAGCGGATGCTGAAATGTTTCAATCCATACATGTATCTATCTAAATTATATACATTATATATATATACCTAATATTAAAGTGATCAAATTATTTTTATTTTAGCTGCTTTGACCGATATATATAATGGTGATGGCGTATCAATTGAACCAAGACAGGGATTGTTTACTACATGTATGTATCTAAATTTAAAAAAAAAATAATTAAATAATAATTAAATTAATAATTGTATAAAAACATAGCAAAAGTAATATTTATTTATTTAATTATAATAGAATAATATATTATACTATATTTTAGAGATATGTATGACAATTGCTCCCAATTTATTATATATTATTTAAAATTGTCTTATTTATAATAGTAGGCTGACAGCAATAAATTTATAAGAGACCGTGTACATTGATTTTCTCCATTCAACCTAAACCGAGTTAATTTACCCTTACAGAATACTTACCATTAAACAGAAATAATAGATGCCGGTAAGATCTCTTAATAATAGAAAAGAAAGTAATGTTAAAAAATTGGGTTAAAAGACTTAAAATTAAAATATATTTATTTTACAAAATTGTTTTAATTATATTTTAGGAATTAGAAAAACATAAATATTTATGTACTGAAGACTATTGTGAAGGTTTTTATTTCCTTTGTGTGAATGATGTCCCTGTTAAACATAGCTTAAAGTATGCAAATATGCAATATGTATAAGGAACACCTTTCAAGGATCGGATTGAATACATAATTTTAATAATAACAATCATTTTAGTAGCATTTACACATTTTAATGAATCATTTAAAATAATAAAACAAACTAAAAATTGCATTGATAATATCAAAACTTTATTTTAAGGTAGAGAAATATGAAAATAAAAATAGTATGAATTAAAATGTTTACATAAATGTTTCTTAAACTGTGTTCCACGGAGATCACTTAAGGCTTCCGTAAAACTCAAATTATTTTCCAAAACATCCAAAAAAATCACTTTGAAAAAATATGTATTATTATATTTTAATAAAACATAAGGGTCAATAATTACAGTATGGCATTTTGCAGTATTTAGTATTTTAGTTTATAGTTTAGTTGGCGTTTATCGGCATGTTTTGTGTATCTACCTGAAAATAATGTTCTTAGGGTTTCTGCATAAAAAAAAATTATTGTATGGTGTTCCGTTAAGTGTTTAAGTATTTAAGAAACACTGGTTTACATAATATAAAGTATTCATTAAATCTGTTTTATACCACATATTTATTTTATCTGGTTACTATAGTTTAGTCTTCATAGTTTTAATTGATCGGCGGCCCAAAACTCGTGGTATTATATGAAAATAATACGCGTAAATTACATCTCCGTCCACCATATTTAGTGACAACGGTGTATCTGGTCCACTGACGATATTCAAGTTATATCGAAATATAACTCTAGTCCCCGAAAGTCCCTGAAATTATAATTATCCATATCTTTAAATAAAAAAAATATTGAAATTATAAACTTTAAACTAGCACATAGGCTTAGGTAATACTATACTCTATTCAAAATAAGAACAGGCCGGGCAGTGGACAACCAATCAATGAAATTCACACAACTATCGTCACTACACGGAAAAAATTAATTTTGTTATAGTAAATAGTTGGAATAATTGTAGGTGGCCAAACACCATACATTGTAACAAAGTAAATAACCTATTGGTTGGGAGTGATAGAGGTAAATTGTCGCCTTATTATGGTTAGTGCAACAATAATGTATGGTAAGAAAAAACAGCCATATAAAATGGTTGTCATTATTTGGTGCATGCAACTTAATAGGCCCATGAGAAATAAATCAAGTAATTTACTAATCAACCATTATTTTAACAACAATGCAGAAAAAAAATATCCACAGATTCATTAAAGAAGTTATCTCAAGCTATAGCATTCCTCTTCCCTAATTAAAGTAAAGAAACATATTATACCCTCTACAAAAAATTATCAAATAAACTTACTCCTGCTCGTGGGAAATTATGGGATAAATACTGTAATGTGCGAAGTGAAATCAGAAATAGCACGAAGCAATCGGATGGTATAAGAAATAAATTGGATACAATAGGCAAAGAAAAAAATGGCCATAAATAATAAAGGTATCCATACTAGTATGATTATGATTTAGGTACTTAATGAAATAATTATTTAACATTTTTTGAAATTAAAAATCATATTTTATTTGCTTACTATTTGAACTTCCTGAATATTTTGCACTTGAAAGTTCACTTGGGTTTACTTTGGTTAGAATAAAATATAAATAATAGTATACATAATCTTGTATTATACGATAAGTTTGAAGTATAATGCATACCATAATGCATTGCTGCAGTAACTATTTAAGATGGTTGGATTCACTATATGAGGCCCTATAAACTAATAGAACTAACATAATTATTATGCTAGGATAACCATAATATTTATGTTGTCGCAACACAATCTTTTCAACCTTCTTCATTTAGTACTCCCAACTATTCTAAAAGGTTATCTGTATAGATACATTAATTAAAATATAAACATTAGAATATTTTTTTCCGTGTACTGCTGCCTCTACAGATCAGACCAACGCACGTAAGAACTACTTGTCGCTTCTGCCATATTGCATTTCAGACTAATTCCAGAGTTATGCCGAAAGCTTAGTTGTGAAGAGTGAAGGTGGTCTGTTTTTATTCTGAATAGAGTAGATAGCCTTACATAAAAAATCATTATTAATATCGAGATTAATATTTATAATCAAAATTCAAACTGACATATATTTTAAAATGAGAAACTATAACCAAAATACTAGGTATATCACATGGTGATCATTCCTGTCTCATCAATGTTATAGTAAAATACTAGAGGTGGATCGACTGAACAAACCAAACTTTAGATGTTTTATTAATATAAATTAAGACCATAGTAATGTGTGAACAACGATCATTTCTTGAGTTATTGAATTATTAATACTTAATAGACTAAGTATTAAATAAAAAGCGAGTAAGTTTATGTCACTCTGCTGTACACTAGGATACAACATGAAATTTTGCATAGAAAAAAAAAAATTGTAAAACCTCTACAAATCTAAGATGCTGAGATTCGTTCAGAATCTAAAATGTAATTAGTATACATAACGTATGTTTACTACTGAATACATTTATTTTTTGTTAATAATATGGTAAGCTTTGATTACATTGTGCAACAATTACTTGCTACTACTAAACTTCTTAAAGAGGCCTACTCTTACACAAATAAAATTGATAATCAGGCTACTTTTTGGACGTTTTACTCTTGACGCCTAAGTGAATGCTTGATTAAATACATTGAATTTCTAATTAATTTTCGATTAAAAATATTACATGGTCATATAGACTGAAATATAGTAACTGGAATTAAAACGGTTACAACAAAATAAAATATTTTTTAATAGTTTATACTTACATTTTTTTGAACAAACTCCGCTTTGACGTTTTCAAAGGTCGATTGTTTTGATATAAAAAAAAAATTCAATGTTTCTTTTACTTCGTCATACACCTTTATATTTATCATGTCTTCTGAAGCATCCTATAAGACATGACATTATTTTAATATTGATTGGCGAGTATAATTACTGACAACATTTCTCAATTTGTACAAAATCAGTTCATAAACAAATGTTGTAAATTTGAATAGACTCAAGAAACATTGTAATACAATTTAACACTATAAGCATAATATCAAGGCAACACGATACATAATTAATTGATTAGTACGATGCACATGATAATGAACAAATAAAATCTGTTGGTCGTCATGAGCACCTATAATAATTATCGTGCGAAATATGATAAATGTCAAAGTTAATCGTTGTGTCAACAGTATTGAGTTGGACTAACGACGGTGGTTAATTTTGTGAGACAGTATGTGGTATCTCGTATCGTCACAATCAATCGCTTCAACTCGGTAGGTAGCAGACGGCGCCATGGGTACGCACCACTGATGCCGTTTCGGAAATCTCGATTGTCCAACGAGACGGGGACAGGCATATTTTGTGAAGTAAACGATCGCGCGCAGCAACGACACCGCATAATGTACCTAACCGTTTGGGCTAAGAGCATACACCGAGAAACACTACAGTGTTGTAGGGCTAGAAATGCACGTTGCACAGATAACGGCGCGCTTTCGGTCAACGCTTCAGCCGCGTACACACTCGTGACACTTGCGCGTAACATCCTTTGGTGCGGCCATTTTACCGACAGTTGGCGGAACGGTGTTACGGCGTAACAGAAAATGTCACAAGCGTGCACGCCGCTCGAAGCGTACGTAAACAGTTGTTATCATATTGTATTGTATTGTAAATGATGTCGATACTCACAGCTGTATTTCCGGCCATTGTCGATTCGTGATGTCGTACAACTCGGACGTGACGGGATATTCTGTAAAAACAACGTGGCGGCGTCAGTCAACACAAAGCAAATGGCGTGAGAACAACGCCCTGTCGGCAACGTCGCAGCAACCACTAGGTAGGTAATACACGTCACCACCGCGCCAGCAGTCGTCAGCTGCCGTGCGCCATCTGCCGTGATAATTGCGTGTACGCATAACCTACCGAGCGTCACCGTTTGTGTTGTCGACAAAGTTATCTACATAGTACTAGACGGCGAACTCCCGCCACGAATCGAAGCCCCGAGGCTGGTTGGCAATTGCATGGTATTTCGTATGTCGAATAAGACCGATAATATTATGATTTATTTTGTATCGTATTTTATTGTTTCTAATCACGTTGTTTAAAAAAAAAAAAAAAAATGTATAATAGCCATTTAACATTTCCCGTTAAAAAAAATAGTATTCCCAATACATTATGTGTAATAAATGAAACGTTTTGCCAACCGACAAAATAGCGGCCGTCCACGGCTGACCGTCACTCGTAACAATGTAAATTGTGTGGGCGTTCCTTATCAAGTGTGGTATAGAATCAGTGGTTGTCGACTACGATCAATAGTCAACCTCTCCCTTGATAATAAATTGACGAGTGCTTCACGCCAGTGAATACGGTTGGCTGCCGCGTTACTGCGCATGCGCTGGTACTTATCACATTATCATTATTATTTTAGATTATCGGCGTGAAGCACTCGTGATAATAATTGTGTGTACGCATAACCTACCGAGTGCCACTGTGTTGTCGACAAAGTTATCTGTATAGTACTAGACGGCGAACACTCCCGCCATGAATTGAAGCCCCGAGGCTGGTTGGTAATTGTATGGTATTTCATATGTCGAATAAGACCGATAATATCAAAAGATGATATTATGATTTATT
>WHPZ01588345.1:0-11307 GCA_016617965.1 Macrosiphum rosae
GTAATTATAATTATTATTAATAATATATTAGTCAATAAGTTATAATAATTACCATTGTATTTAATTAAATTAATAAACATATTGTTCATGTTTTTTATAAAAATTGACATTGTGTAGTTTATGTTTATTCTATTTTAAACAACTGACCCAAAATTCTACCGGCCATTAATTAACATAAGATTATTATTATTATTATTATTACAAAACCTCATATCAGTTGTATGACTGAAAGAAGTTTCACTTCATCCCCGCGTACTTCTTACACGCTCGACTTGGATATCAGCCCATTTTTGACAATAATTTAATTAGAACAGATGTGGAGCCTGAAATTTTGATTGAACTTGAAAAATTAAGGGAGATTAGGGACGATAAGGTAAGGCTTAGGCTGGTAAGGTTGTTTACAAGCGCAAAACTTAAAAAATAAGAAAGGATATGATATACATAAAAAAGGGATTTTATTTGAGGAGGGGGAAATGGTTTTGGTAAAAGCGGAGGTAAAAAAATCGAAGTTTGATTACAGATATCAGGGACCATATAAAATAGTAAAGAAAATTTCGGATGTCGTATACTTAATCGAGATAATTAGGAATTCAAAATTGGTTAATGATTATAAACATGTTAGTCAGATAAAAAAATTTAAAGATAGGATTACTTAAAATATAGGAAGCAAGGTGTTGTTATTTTAAGTTAACTATAATTAGATAAAAATAAATAATAATATGATAGGTTAAGTAAAAAAAAAAAATCAAAATCGGAATGAATAATACGGATAAGAATAACAATAACAAAAACAATAAACACAACTAACAGGCGAAAAAAAATTGGTAGGGAAAAAAACAACGGAAGTAACGAGAGCTACGTGTGTATAAATTGTAGTGAACACATTAGGTAGTGAGTAGTTGCTTTGGAACAATAATAAGTGGTGCCTAAGTGATTAAAAGTTTTTTTTTTATATACCGGGTTATTCAAGTTAATTGTACGTATTTTCACGAAAACGGGTCGTATAAAAAGGTATTTATTATATTAGGTATATATTATAACGTATTTTCTAAATTGTTGTAGTTAGGAATTAGGAACAAATTAAATAGATATTTATTATATTAATTATTGTCGGTGACGTATTTTCTAAATTGGTGTAGTTAGGTATTAGAGACAAATTAAATAGGCATAGAGAAAAAAATGTGGTACTATAACATTGTTAAGATTGTGTTTGGGGTAGTGGTATTCTATACATGGAGAGCGGATACGATGGAGAATATTAAGATTATTAATAATCCAGGTATACCTATATTTTGAGGATATCTCGTCCCTTAAAATTATAACTGCTAGGTGGAACATGGTGACATACTACAATTTAACAAATTTCGATAACAAGTATGTACTAATAAATAATTACGTGAGTTCTATTGTTAATATTTGCGAGACTATTTGATATAGGAGTAAGGAGGTTAATTCAACTTGTATAGAGTTTAAGGCTATTAATAATCAGGTATTAGAACAAATTAGTAAAGATAAAATACGCTGGAACAATATTTATCAACAGATGAGAATTCGAGAAGAAAAAGAAATTCGTACTTTGGGGTAATAGGGAAAATTCAAAAAACTTTGTTAGGGTTGTTATCAGAAGAGGAGGGGGAAGAGTTTGCAAGTAAAATTAAAGAGTTGGAGGACAAACAATTACGAATAATGAGAATAGAAAAGGAGCAGGCGATAGTGTTTAAAAACACAATCAATAGCGTGTCACAAACTTTAGCGGACTTCCAGAATTTTAGAAACACTGTTGGGGAAAAAATTAATAATATTTCGGTTGAATTACAAAAGCAGAGCACTGAGTTTAGAACATTTCAGATAGAGGAGGTAATTTTGAAATACGCTACGACTATTAATACCATAGTTACGCAACTTTCGATCGAGACAGACATTTTGTTAAACGCCATAATTAGTGCTCACAAGGGGGTCATTAGCTCACATTTAATCCATCCATCGATACTCTTGGAACAACTTACCAGCATAAAAAATATATTACCGTCGAATGTAAATTTGCCGTTAGATATAAATATCAATAATTTCTTTGAGTTTATACAAATTAGCCAGGTAAACATCATTTGTCACAAGAATGTGTTAATCTATACATTAGGTATTCCGGTGGTAGAGAAGTTGGTCTTCAGGTTGTATAGAACAGCGCTTCTCAACCTTTTTTCATTTACGTACCCCTTGACCTCTCACCACTGCTTTACGTACCCCCAAATGTAAATTTATTATATATTCACACACAACACAAATATTATATTATGAAATAAGTTCGATGATGGACAATTTCAAAATAATATTTATTAATTAATTTAATTAGCCATACAATGTACATATATATATATATATAAAAGTATTATAAACTTTACAATTTAATTTTAATGAGACCCTTGGGCTTGTTTGCTGGCACATAATTTTTTGAAATCTGGCTCCTCAGATGATAAGTAAACTCGTAAATCTGAACTCACAGAGAGTCTATTACGATACTTATTTTTAATGTACGTGTATAACGAAAAGGCCCTCTCCACCAATACAGTACTCGTGAACGGCAGCAGAACATTAAATGCTTTGTTTGAAAGCTCAGGATACTCTTCTTTTACATCAGCCCAAAAAGCGATGAGAGATTTTTTTTCAAATATTACCTCAAGAGAAGAATTCATTTTCAGTTCAATAAGTTTTTCTTTTTCTAGTACTGATAAAACTGCAGATTCGAAATATTTTTCACTGAAAGGGTATGCTATCCAGTGGTCTCCTTTTTCACATTTTGGGAAGTATTTATTAAAAGCCGCCTTGAGTCCATTCAAATGTTTAACAACTTGGACTTTGATATCTTGCGATAGGTTTATATCAGTTTCGCAGAGAAAATCGTGAAGTGTCAAAAATTTCTGGTTGGTTATTCTCAATACACGACGTCCAAAACTCTAACTTTTTAACAAAAGATTCTATTTTGTCAGTAACTTGGAATATTGTTACTGTTGTACTGTTTTGAAGAGTCAAATTTAGATCATTTAATTTCAAAAAAATATCGGATAAATATGCAAGTTTTTGAAGCCATTCATGGTCATTAAACTTTAATGAAATCTGAAAAGGATGGTCTTCAAAGAACATTAGTACGTCATGTCTAAGTTCAAACAAACGAGTAAGGACTTTGCCTCGTGATAACCATCTAACTTCAGTATGAAGAAGGAGGGTTTTGTGAAGACTGCTCATGTGTCTTTGCACAATGCTGAGAATATTCTGGAGTTCGTGTGGCGAGACTTGATGAAATTCACTATTTTACAAGAATCATCCAGAACGTCCTTCAAATAAACAGGTAAAGGTTTCGATGCGAGAGCTTGTCGATGGATGCAACAATGAGTCCACTTTAACAGGGGAGATACTGCTTTGACACGTGCAAGGAGACCAGAGTAACAACCTGACATAGACTTGCCACCATCAGTACTTAAGCCACAACATTTTGACCACATTATTCTCTTTTCGATGAAGTAAGAGTTAATAGCATGGAAAATATCTGCACCTGTTGTGCGTTCAGTAAGAGGATGACAAAGCAAAAGCCCTTCTATGCTTTCATTTTCTTTCAAATACCTTGCAATCACTAACAAAACAGCTAATTGTGCAACATCAGTACTTTCATCAACTTGAATGGAAAATAATTGACTATCATTGATGCCTTTTAGTAGTGTCTCCTCAATGTCATTAGAAATATCTTTGATTCTACGGCTGACAGTGTCATTTGATAGTGGGATAGAATTTATTTTATTGACATAGTCTTTTTCGAACACACAAGAAACTGCGTCTTTAATGCTTGGCAAAATCTAATTTTCACCGATGGTGTGATTTTTACCACTTTTGGCAATACGGTAACTAATTCGAAAAGATGCTTCAAGAGCATCTGCATTAGCACTACCTGAAGATAGGTAGGTATGCATATTGCACTTATTTTTATTTTCTAGTAAACGTTTAAAAAAAGTAACATTTTTGTCCTTTAAATCTGAATGTTTTGTATTCAAATGACGAGTGAGTAGTGAAGGCTTCATACTACCATTAGATAGTAACCTGTGGTAATTTTTTCATAAGATTTTCTTCGGCTGGATTAGTAACCGATGACGGCACGTCTTGAGAATCGGTTGGTTCTGTAGTTTTCCTTTTACTAAAACTACCAGTTTTTAACCAATGATCCATAGTCAAAAATATAATATCAAAAAATAATAATTACGAAAGATTTTTATGTACGTCGTATGTGACACAGGCACACTGAAAGCAAGCGACAAACTAATTATTAGAATAGATTTCGATATCAAACTAATGGTTAATGGGTTTTTAATAGACAAATGATTGACATTGTATTGAACAACGTTACGTAACCCGATAAGATAATATCCAGCGTCTAGCTGTGCCACATTATTAAATATTTCACAAATTACAAACCATTTAAAATACACCAATTGTAATTTTTTCCGCCATTACGCTTTTTTTTAACGTACCCCCAGGGGTACGCGTACCACAGGTTGAGAAACACTGGTATAGAATAATTAATTTACCAGTGCAAGTTGAGGGGAACAATTTTGTTTTCCTGCAGAACACAGCAGATTATATAGTTATCGATAGTAACAAACAGTATTATGCATTCCTGTCACAGGATCAATTAAACCAGTGTAAGGGAGGGAAACATGGGTATCTGTGTGAATTAACAATACCGATATTAACCAATACTAACGATTGTGAATTTTTGATGTTTACGCAGAGTGAGGTTCCAAAAACGTGTCAAGTAAAAGTGGTAAGGATATTTAGGGAAATCTGGCACAAATTAAGTCAAACTAACACATGGTTGTATGCAACACGTGAGCCAAAAAAATTAGTTATTAATTGTCAGGAGAAAATTTCAGAGATAATAATCGAGAGGACAGGGTTACTTAAATTAGATCCACAATGTAAGATTCATACGAAAAACGCAGTTATTTTTGCTACCCAGTGTATAAACAAAAATTTAACTACCGATTTTATACCAACATTTAATTTACCGAACCAAATTCAGTTAAATTTAAGAGACAATGTGAAGATGTGGAATTACAGTATTACCAACGAAAAAGTACCCCAATATTTTTCGGATTTAAAGGATAGTGCCAAAACTCTCGAAATGATAGACCAGGAAATTACAGAGAACTTAAAAACGAATTCACAAAAACAAACCAATTTGACCCACTCTTTTAGTATTGGGAGCATAGGAATTATAATCATAATCACGATAGTATGGAAACTATGGCGGGGGTGGAAAAAAGGTAGTAAAACTAATAAAAAAAAAGAATTTTCGGTAGGTAACTTATCAGATTCACTCGCCGGAAAATCCCATACTGAACAATACGTAGTAGTAAAGTAATAAGAATGAAAAAAATTGTATATAGAATATTATGTCATGTATTATATAAAATAAATTATGTTTGATTTGCAGGAAAAATACGTCAAAAAAAAAATATATCGTGCAAGTATTAATTATAAGTGGACTCATATGAAAAAAATGTGTGTAAAAAAAAAAAAAAAACAATATCTATTAATTATAAGTGGAATCATGAAGAAAAAAAATGTATTAGTTTTAATATTAGAAAATAAGGAGATGAAAAATATATGTTTTATATAAAATAATATAAAAAAGATGGGTACTGTAAAAAACAATAATGATTATCGGGTCTCATGTATAACATAAATTATTTTTCATTTGTAAGAAAATATAAATAATAAATATATTAATGTTGAATGTATATGTGAAAATTATGTTTTTGTATATAGGTATAAGAAAATAATGTATTTAATATAAGATGATATATTAAACAAAATGAATATAATAACGTTGATTAAATAGTAAAAACCAGTGGCGCTGAGTACGCACTTAAGGTGGTGCATTTGAACCACATAAAATTATGGGTGGGTTGGGTTGGGTGGGTCTTGGGTAATGGGTAAGTAAAAATATTGAACCAAGGTAGTTAATTCTTTTACTACACTAAGTATAAAGTATTAAAGTAAGTACTAGGTACTTTAACTACTAAAGCGTTAAGCAGTTAGATTCATGGACTCTATTAGTCTCTATATAGTCTGATAATTCAATACTTCATAGTATAATTGAACATTATGTAGGTATTGTGGGATTATTCATTGACTATCGTTGGTCAAAAATCTAAAATTATCTTCAAATCCAATAATACCGTCCAATCGCACCACCATGTTATTAGCACTAATATAAAAACGACAAGATATTTTTGGACTGCGATAAAACTGATAAATGCATAATAATAATATTATTATTGTGGTTATTTATATAACTATGCAATATGCGGGCTACGGCTTACGACCTACGACTATTCATAAATCGAAAATTTATACCAACACGGATTGCAGTGTGCATTGTTATTTGTTCATATTTTGTGCAGTTGGTAATTCCTTATTTTCTCATTTGTGTACTGTGAAGTGTTGTATTTACAAATTAACCATACATTTTTTCTAACTTGAATTTAAGAGTTTGATTTAATTATACATTTTTGAATATTGCTCTACCTTAGTACTTACTACCTTCTATATAGATACTACAATATAATATTCATAATTTAATTTTATAACTTCTCGTTTATAAAAAAAACTTAATATTATGTCGGAAAAGTGTATGTGCGTTTGTGGAAAAAAACGAGAGCAGCTAAATATCACTAACTGGAAAAGACATTTAGACAACTGTAAAGTACGAAAAACCAAAATTTCTTCTCGTTCAATATCTTCATTTTTCCTACACCGATTACAGTTCAAATGAATACAGGAACAAATTATTCTGGTTCTATTGGTAAGTATCTACTAAGTTTTACTTGGATAAATAGTTTTTGAATTATAACCTGTTAAATTTAGTTTAAAAATTAAAAGGTAGCTATAATATCTATCAATAGTATAAAATAGTATAAAATATATTATACATTTGTACCTTGTTGCAACTATGTGTCTATGTTCTATGTAGGTAGGTACCTATATTAAGTTTATTTTGTTTAAATATATTATAGTACTCCCAGATGATCCAAGTTCCAGTGTAAATTGTGATGAGCCAGTAGAACACAATACCATGTCTAACTCGAGCTCTTTAAAAGAAACTGGTAGGTACAAATATTTATATGTAATACTGTTTCCCTGATAAATACAAACAAATAACAATTATTGAAAATTAAATAAGTAATACTAGATTTTTTAAAAAATAACAAGTTTATTTTGTATTATAGTACTCCAAGATGATCAAAGTTCCAGTGTAAATTGTGAAGAGCCAGTAGAACACAATATCATGTCTAACTCGAGCTCTTTAAAAGAAACTGGTAGGTACAAATATTTATAAGTAATACTGTATCCTTGATAAATACAAACAAATAACAATTATTGAAAATTAAATAAGTAATACTAGATTTTTTACATTGTGATGAGCCAGTAGAAGAGATTATGTCTAACTCAAGTTGTTTAAATGAAACTGGTAGGTCCAAATGTTTATATTAATTTTATTTTAATTGTTACAAAACAACTTTGAATATATATTTTTTTTTAATGTATTACCTTGTTAAAGAACGGCCAAACATTTTATCATTTGATCCAAAGTTATTTACTTTGGTAAAGAATTTATCAATTGAAGAAAAAATGTCTTTAATTCGTAAACCATTTAAGCCTGAGAAGCATGAACTTCCTGGTGGAAATTTTCCTCAGGAAGATGGACATCGTTTTAATAGTAACCAGTATTATAAATCTTTGCCAAATGGTGGTCGTCTTTGGAGAGATTGGTTGAGCTATTCTCTGAGTAGTAAACGATTTTATTGTTTACACTGCATGTTCTTTGGGAAAAATGCTCAGAAATCTTGGATTTATGATGGATTTCATGCTTGGCAACGTCTTACGGATATAAGTGTACATGAAAAAACAGAAGTTCATATCAATGCTTCAATTGTTGTGAAAATGAAATGTTCATCAATGGCTGTTCTTCCACAAATGTATGCAAGTAAAAGAAATCAAGTAGCAGAAAATTGTGAAATAGTTCATATTTTAATTGATATAACATTGTTTCTTGGACAACATTCTTTACCATTTAGGGGTCATCGAGAAGGCTGGTCTGAGCAAATAAAAGGCAATTTTAAAGACTTGGTAAAACTTTTATGTAAATTTTCTCCTAGCTTGGCTGTTTATATAAACCGTCTTCAAATACATGGAAGAAATCAAATTAACTTCATCTCAAGGCAGAGACAGAATCAATTGATAAATTCTGTTTCAAAATGTATAAAAAAAGAGTTAGATCATAACAATTTTTTTAGTGTTTCAATTGATACCACGTTTGATAGCTCTAGAAGAGAACAACTGGCATTTATAATTCGTTATGTTTGTATAATTGAACGTTCTCCGGTTATACAAGAACGTTTATTAGGACTTAAAGAAACATCCATAGCGTATAATAGAATAGACCAGGAATGATAGCCGTTCTACATGTAATACGTTGAAGCCAACATATGTGCGAGAGAGACAGACAATGTGCGGTTTTTTCATGGAAAAAAAACGTAGTCGCCAGGGAATTGTGCCGCAAAGTTAAACAAATGTATATCTTTTTTTATAAGTGAGTAATTCGAAAAATTATATTATTATTGAAATTAAAAATACAAACAAGGGGAAATAAACAGATTTTAATTTTCAAAATCCGTATCACATTATTTAAAAAAATAATTATATACATATGTATCAGAAAAAAAAAATCAAATAGACATAATATTATAATCCTTCTATATGTCTATGAAAAAAATAATTAGTTAATAAACGTAATACTATTATATTCAAATTTGTTTGTGTTATACATATATGGCCTCGTCCCCGGATACACTTTAAAAATATATACTTAGTTTGTGGCTCAATATCAGGGTACTAAAACACAAAATGGTTTTTTTGTGTGGCTTTTCAGTTATTATTTGACTATTATTGTTTGTTGGAAACACACCACATTCATAGAAAGGCTTTGAATAATTAAGTCAGAAATATAAACGTCTACGATAACTTTTCAGTTTATGTTATAGTTAAAAAAATAAACAGGTAGGTATATAACAGACTTATAAAATAATACACTAATAAAAATAAATAATAATAATAATAATAATAATAATAATTACATTTTATAGTACAAGATTAAATATTATTGATGTTTAAATAAAATTAATTTTGTATAAGTACGTATTTTATTATCTATATCATTAGTACTAGAGTTTATATGATGTACACGTAATTTACAATAAATATATATAATTATTTTAATTAGTTGAAGTACATGATTATTTAGTGGTTCTTGATCAAGTATATGTAAAGAGAAATTGGTGAAATATTTCTCGATGTTAATATTTTTCATGGCTTCCAATGTTATTTTATTAATAACGTTGTTTTTGTCAATTGCCTGAAAATGTCTGATGGTGCGCTCTGCAATTTTACATATTTGGACTAGGTTTGATTAGTCACCGCGATTCTTCCGATCCAAAAGTTTAGATTCTGATGACCCATCTACTATCTCTACAGCACATGTATCACATAAAATTGTTTTTTTTATTTTGCGAATAACAAATCCAGCAATATAAGCTACGACATCATTGATCAAATTGCTATGCTGATAAACAGACAATAAATTATCGTTTTCTAAATCATCTGTCCCAGCAACACACAATAAATCTAATAATTCTGACTGTGTATCTTTGACTTTTATGTTGCTACTAGATACCCTAAGTATTGTAGTATCGTCTAATGCCATACAATTTTCACTGGATGATGATTTTATTTCTGAATGCACGATTATAGATTTGTAAGCTGCTTCAAATTGGGAGACTGTAGGGTTGTTGTTAATTCCTCCCTTGGCCCGAATAACTGAAAATAGCATTTCGATATGGTCTTGACTGAATTTATATGTTAAAATGAAGCTAAGGTATTCTGTATCAATTAGCTCCAATACTAAACTTTTAAGACTAGTTAAACAAATAATTAGTCCTAGAAACCCAGTTTTCCTTTGAGAATTTAATATTGACCGCTGACCACATTTTGGTGATTTTTCATTGCATTGAACCCCAGCTACGTAATCAATTGATTCTTCAATATAATGAAAAATTTCTGTTTTTGTCCTTTTATTAATTGATTTATTATATGTACCCTTGCTCAAAAAGTTTCTAGTGTTGAGTATATCAAAAATGTTATTAATACGTAGACAGAATTCAATTGTTGCATCAGCACCTTGAAAATTGTCTAGTTTTAAATCGTTCATACAAAATAAAATTGCATTAGCTACACTGGTACTAAATGTTTACACAGCGAGTCTAACTTTCATTTTTTCTCTAAAATAATAAATATGGCGATTTCTCAATTTTGTAGCACAATGTAGTCCACTTTCGTTCTGAAGATTAACAAGGTTTTTAAAGTAACTCCATTTAATAGTTTCTCCGTTCGTGGTATACAATATCTTCCAGTCTCCAAGGCAATTTCTTAAGAGTTTAACCATATGACATGGATCGAGTATTATGTGAATTTTCTCATTTGTATTTGGATGTAAAAAATATGGTTTTAACTCCGAGTATTGCAAATTTGCTCCTAATTCAGACGCCATTGAAAAATTATTGGCAGCACCATCAAAAGTTAATGTTTTTATAATAATCCCCGTAGTGTCAAGTTCTTGAAGACAATTAAGTATAATATAAGCTTTTCCTCAGCACTAATTCCATTAATAAGGTAATAGGCGATTGGTACCTTCCAGCTAGTGTTCATGCCAACGACCATTATGACAAAAGCATCTTTTGTATAAGGTAAGTTATCCATTTCTTCTGTTTTACCACCTAACCCAAAATCAATATACCCCTGATGTAGAGTGCCAGTCCAGTGTACATGTTGTGTAATATTCATTTCATCCATTACTAAACAACCATATAATTGTTTACCGTTTACTTTCATTTCTTTCACTTTTAATGAAATTGCTTGAAAAGATTCTTTGGTCATACCAGGCAAACCATCTAATTTTGAATACCATTTCCTAATAGTACTCACATCTGGAAGAGCTTTACTGAATATTGTTCGAACATAGCTGTATGCAGAAGGCGAATAAAAATGTAGTCATTGCAAATTTTCTAAGGATTGGACAGATAGATTTCCCAGTTGATATCTGTAATTGCCTCATAAGTAGTTGTTTTTCCTCTTCAGTGCCAATATTCTGTATAATTAATGCGCAATTAAACATAATTTTAATTCATATGAAAAACTATACTA
>WHPZ01588347.1:0-11162 GCA_016617965.1 Macrosiphum rosae
TACGTTCATTTGTTTTAGAGTTACACCAATAACCAAAATCGATTTTTTGGAAAACCAATTTTGCGTAAAAATTCCCGTTTTTCCTTAATTTTTATGTTGTTTTTCTTTTGACCCCCCAAAGTACCAACTAGATTCACTTTCCTATCAGAAAAGCTACTGATGAAGAAAATCCAAGCACTTTTACTGTCCTAAAACGTGATGACAGACACAAAAAAAAAAAAAAAAAAATATAAAAACATACATCATTGTAAAACCAATACATTCATCGCTCTGCTCAGAATCTAAAATTTCCCAGTAGTTTTCACAAGCGCCGGGAAAAACAACATAAAAATTAAGGAAAAACGGGAATTTTTACGCAAAATCGGTTTTACAAAAAAAAAAATAAAAATAAAATAAAAATAAAAAATAAAAAAAAAACACACATCATTGTAAAATCAATACATTCATCGTTTCACTCAGAATCTAAAATATATATTAAATTATTTTATTATTTTGGCTTATTTTTATAGATAATATGTTATTGAAATTAATATTTTTATAGGTATTTTTTTAATATTTTAGTTTTTTCCCATAAATATTTTTTTATGCTCTGCCAAAAAACTTGAAAATTTAACACAGGATCCCATATATGTTGTTCTTACAGTAATTAAAATATATTAAAAATACATAGGCGATAAACAGTAGGAACAATTATTATTTTATAACCGTTAGAGGTTTATATTTAGACAATAACCGAAAATTTGAGCATTATTTAGTTGTTAAAAATGTATATAACATTTAATTTTGATAGCTCAGTCTTGAAAATTTAGTTCTAGGTTTCTCATAAGTTTTCTAATAATGTAAAATATTTTGATAAAAAAAATAAATGGACGGTATGCCCAGGGATATTTATTAGTTAGATAGGCTCGTCAAAATGGCGTATCGCCCACACGTAGCTTAATACAACATAATGGTCGGTTGGAGCTGTAAGTTGTTGAAAGGGCGCATGAGAAGTTAGCAAAATTACTCGTGTAATGGAATCGATGAACTTTCATCATTTGTACCGCTCATCATATTTCATACTTGAATGCAGCAGTTGCAAATTGTTTATTAGCTGAGCAAAATTGCATAGGTTCCCAGAAATGTAATATACGAATACATATTTTCATATAATAATAATGTATTAATGTACATAATATTAATTGGTCAAGAACCTATTTATTATTGGTATATCATTATAGAGGTAGTGGTAAACTGTTAAAAGAGTTCTACAGTATAAAATTATGAAAGTTATTTCATTGAATCAACAGTTTTGGAGCAATTTATAAGAGCAAAAAGTTTAATACAATATTTGACATTTTTATTTATACATTTTCGAAGTTAAACACGGTTTATGTTTTGAAATTGTATTATATTTGTTCAAATATTTCATAAATATTCTAGATACAACACAAATAAATGTACAAACAGTAATCCGGTTCTTACGAAATATTTACACCATTATTTAGGTTAAGCCTATATAAAGTACCGTGATTCGTCTTATTTATCAACATTCATATTGTAATTTATTTTAAAGGCATCCAGTTGTGGTATACCTATTCTAATATTCTTTTATCTATTTTATAATTTTATTCTTATTTCTTCAATATATTTAATATTTACTCATCTAAAATAAAAATTCTTTACATTGATATAATAATATAATATTGTTATTATGATTTACGTTATTTTATTATTATGAGTTATGACTTATGGTAATGATTTTGATATATTTTAGCCGGCATTTTTAGGTTTATTCTGTGTAGGTTTTTATCCGGTGGCCGTTATATATTATATATAAGTTTGAAATAATTAAATTTTTAACAAAGCATTGAAAACCAGATTGGTTTTGATTCAATTAATATGTGATTATTTAGGCTGTAAATTAGATGTCTATAAATAAAAAAATGAATTAGTTTTTAGATTCTCGATATACCTAACATGTTCATCATTTTAAAGTGTTTCTTTAAGTTTATATATAGTATGCCAATTGATATTAGGTGTATACCTATATAATAGTTAATAAATGAAAACAAATTGGTTTTACAGTAAATTTATAAAATAATATGGAATGTATTATAAGTTATATTGTATTAATTGAAAAATGAAAAGTATACGTAGTATATTATATTGTTATTGATAATTAGTTTATTTATGAATTAGTTTTTTAAATCAAAAACATAAATAATTAATTATTTTTATAAATTTAAAATCTATTTAATGATTTTTTTAAAAGATTATTACAAAAACAAATTATGTTGTAATAGGTACATAGTTTAGAGTATTTTAGACAACCAGGGTCCGTAATTCTATATGCTAATCTTTAAGTTTCGTTATGACGCAGTAAATAATACTAGATAGGGACTAAAATTGTTGTTCTTTCAACGTTTAAAAAAGAAACCCGATTTATCGGAGATTTGAAACCCAAGTTAAATGGGTAATTAATTAAAAATAAATTGTAAATATGGTAAAGGATGCAAAGATGCCGTAGCCCGTAGGTATACCTATATAGTTAATAAAAGAGATGTTAAAGCTAAATATTTTTCAAACGAAACATTACACCGCTGCGTTGCAATCCGTCGGTGGTGTGTGATGATGAAGTTTTAAAAAGGGATGCGATTATTTTGGTGTGCGCGAAATACAATAAATTCAAAGTTCGCCTACACCACTGAATTTTCAACGCACCGCCGTCCGATCATCTGTTGCACGCAGGCACGCAGCGTATCATCATCATCATCATCATCATCATCATCATCATCATAGACTCCCCCCACCGCCCTTCCATCAGAGATCGAAGTCTCGTCGCCTTACAAACCACGGACCGGCACATGGTCCTACGCTACACAGCTCGCTCACACTCAACACACCGCTCGTAGCGTACTCGCTAAATTGTATTTTATATTTAAAACACTCCTACCGTGTACTTGATGGGCCCCTGGTAAGCGGCGTACGCATTCGCCGACACAACGCAACTCGGCAGAATGTTTTCGAATGTTATACGTTTATGTTATACACGCTCGACTCGACTCCTTCTGCGGTCCTGGTACAAGGCCGGGCGGTATGCATTTCGTACGGGCGTATTGTGGTTTTTAAAAATCCGAGGGAAATTCGTGTGCACGAGTGTCGTAGTCGACCGTCGTGGTCGCCGCATCTGGAGAGAATGGTAGAAAAAAAATATTCGATCGACGGGTCTCCACTATCCTATCTATCTATCCTGTCATCATAATATTATTCATAATATCCGAATCCAACCATAATATCCAATCAACCATCTATCTTTCACCAGACGAATTTTTTTCCGCTCCAAACGCTTTTTTTTTCACCGAGGTAGACTCTGTAAGTATAGCTACCAGGGCAACATGAAGCCGGAGCGGCGGTTTCGTGGCTTACTATCATAATACAATATTACAATTTACAATAGACGGTTTTGGTGAGAATGGTATGTCAGTTTAAAAAAAAATTAATATTATACTTTGGTTTTGTAGATAATTTTACGCCAGATCGACTGGTGGCACAGATATTTAGCTATAATATTACATAACAAATAAAAATATATATTACCTATATATAAACATAGTGGCGTATATCATAAAAAAATTGGTGTTGCTCAAATAATTTTAGGTGATCTCCCCCTCATAATACTATCATACCGACCTATAAAATTACCTATTTTTTTTCATTTATCAATACCAACCCACCCTTATTTTAGGTGTTGCCCGAGAAACACTTAGACTCTATTTAACACGCCACTGTATAAACATATTATTTTGTTTTTGCTTTACATTATTATTATATTGATTATGAATAAAGATTCTAACGAATAAAAGATACCAAATAAATAATTACAGAAAAATACATTTCAGCTTCAGCAACACGTACAACTTTTGGTGGGTGGCTGGGTGACTGAGTGGCTGAGTGGGTGCTTGGATTTTAAGGGATTATTTACTATATTACTTATTAGTGTAAAACAATTAAAAAAGAGATAATACTAAATACAAGTTCTGTGTATACAGCATAGGTTGAATTATTATTTAATATTATGTCATTGTGCAGTGTAAAAAATATAATCCTATTTATATCACATTACCGGTACTTAAAAGTTTCAAATATACTCACGAATAATATTTTTAAATTACAATAAAATAATAAATTTGTTATTTTTCTTTTGACTATCTAATTTCATCCAAATTTTAACTTTAAATGCTTAAAAAAAAATCTTGGGTATGCAACTTTAATATTTTTAAATAGCTATAATAACAGCTTATAAGGCACTTTGTTTTCAAGCTTTATGACTCGGCGAAAATTTTTTTATTGACATATTTTATAATACCTTCATGTCTGTATTATAATTCGATTACATGCTATAAAAATTATCTATTATAATATATATTTTGTAACTAAGTAATTAAAATAAAGATGTATTATTTAAAAAAAATGATTAGACAAATTATACTTTGATAACACCCAAAATTTAACAATAATGTACTATGCGAACCATTGATTGAATATTGGTAATTTTGTATTTACTAATAAATTTTTTGTAGTAGGACGATGGGGGTCTTCAGAATTATCCTCAGAAACACAAATTTATTTGAAGATAGCTGCCACTGATTATTATAGGCTTCATTAAAAGTTTGGTATACCAGCTATCTTATACGCATTAAGTTTTTATAGTTTTATAAAGTTGAAACACTGCAGGGCGCTTTAATAAGAAAACATATTGCATTACGTCATTGTGGGGTTTGAGTTGTAATAATTATATCGAAAGAAACAATATCAATTACTCGTCTTTGAAAGCTAAAGCAAATAAATGCTTATTGTATTACTATACATTCTATTGTATAGGGATAAAATATATATGATAGTAATATACCTACACATTTTCGCAAACGTACACTTATCAACGTATATCAATTAATGACATTGTTAGTTATTATAATTTATAATTATTTATATTAATTATAACTATTTAACCATTAGTACCTAATACCTACATAATAAATAATTGTTAGATAATTCACTGTATATTAATATAATAAATAATAATATTCATTCGATTTAATTAAAAAAACTAAAAAGTACCTAGTATATAAATTATTCATATTAAAAATCTTTATGTATTACTTACATAACAGCAATATTTTAATTAATTTGAATATGATTAAGATGAGCGTAATATATGTTCATTTAATATATAAAAATTATAAAGATAAATTATGAATACAAATACAGACATGGACAGTAGTGACGTGAAATTGTGTAGTCTTTGAAGCATATTGTATATTTTAAATATTTATACCACCGTACCCTTCATTGAACCAAAATTAGCAGCAGGGGCTATTAATAATTATTAGTTATAATATTTACTATGATATTTTTGTTAAGGTATTATGATTATATATATATTTATACACCTATACCCACTCATTTCAGACATGAATTGCTTCAAATAATCCTATATCCCGCCGCCACTGGACATGGACCATAGTCGCATGAAGTTTTTCTCGCGCCAATAAGCATGCTGTATTTTATTTATTCAAAATCTAATTTTTGGAGTATATCTTCTAATAGACAAAAATTCAAATCATTTAGAATAATTATGCCATTTAAGAAGTGTCTAGTGGTGATACAAACTTATTTTTGCAAGTAGGAAAGAGTTTTATTTTTCAAGTTTTTTTTTTTATTTTAAATTGTTAAATAGATAATATTTTTAGAAAATGTTGATGTAGATAACTTACATTTATGTTTAATCGAGTAGTTTCTGAATTATTAAAATGTACTTTTAAATTATAATTAGTCTGTGATAATGAGTAAAGAAGATAATGTAGTATGTGAATTAGATTATTATATTAATTAATTATAATGTATTAACATTTTTTGATTTGTAAAAATTATATTAGTATAATAATAAATAATAGTCTGTACTACTATAAAATATATTATTTCTATTTCATGTTATACGTAAAATCATTATTATTTTCATTTTAATAACTTAGAAACTATTCTAGTTTAAATTTAAATTTAAATTTAAATTTAGATATATGTATAAACATTTTCAAAAAACCATCTGCTTAACAATTTTCATTATAAAAAGGTGGTTATCAAAGATAAGTTTTTATCTACACTGAACTCCTTAAATAGCATGAGAAATCTAAATATTATAAAATATGGTCATTATGGCTTATATGTAAAAACTCCCAAAATCAGAAATTGATTGAACTATGCTCCATTATTAAAGGATTAATGTTGGGTGAGTGTATATTAAAAATAATATGTTTACAGGTGAATCTTAAGGACTTCAGGTATACTATTATATGAACAAAGCAGTATAATATATTATTTAACTTTGTTAATCTTTTTAATGAGTTTCAATAGAAGCATTATATATCCAAAATAAATTAAACTAAACAATTAAAAAGAAAACTTTGCATGTTGATGAATTTCGAAATGCCTTTTAAAATTAGTTGTTATATGGTGCAAATTACATGTTGTACCGTTTATAATTTATTTTCGGTTATGGCATAAGTGATCTTTATTGCATTTTGGATGTGGCTTTTAATAGTACCTATATTAATTATTACATTTACCAAAATTATTTTTTTTTTTATTTTTTACTTGAATTTCATACTCTCCAGCCTCAAGGCTGGTGGTAACCTATCGTACCATAGGCTAGTTGAGAAAAAAAACGGTAGTAAAATGTTGGTTTGTTTTACGCTATGTCAACAATTTTAACTATAATTTCTTGAAAAGCTACAACATATTTTAAAATACATATGTTATAAATTATAGGTATAGGGTAGGTAGATGATATATTATAGGCAAGTAGCATAGTAATAATTCGATCTTTAGATATTGCCTAGCCCATGACTTTTCTTTTTCGATCTCTTGAGTTTTTTCCTAAACATCATAAAAATAAATATCAAAGAAAATTGTTGTTTTTCCTTGTATTCGGTATACATACCTACATTTAAACGAGGTACGTAAAAATATAAGATTTTATTGATATATCTGAAAAAAGTAAATGGAAAAAGGTGAATTCGGTCAAACAATGTATATACTATATATATAATATAATATTAATATTATATTATTAGTAGGTATCCCAATGACTAATGGTGTTTATTTGATAAACAAAAATATATTAATTATTTTTTTGAAAAACATAATAACTTTGTAGTATTATAAGCTTACTTGGGACGCAATATTTTATATATCCAAACATTATATGCTACAGATCGTGTAGATAATCTTTGTTCGAATATCAAAATCACATACTTAAATACATGGTAATATTATAAGTCATTAGATATCGATATGCCGCTGTCGTCCGTTGGTATTATGCTAGCTGATTTTTCCTTCGAAACGAGCGTCAATATATTATTTCTCTGTACAGAATTCATTTTAAATTATATTGCAAGGCTAAAGTTTATGACAGCTGGATAGTTATACTTTGATCCGGGAAAACAAATAAAATAAAATTATAAAAAATATAAAAAATTTAAAAGAGGAAATAAATTACTAGCATAGACAAAAGGTGCACTGGTTGAAGAAACAACACACTCTGACAAAAAAACTATTTGTAAAAATATTAAGCTCAATAAATAAAACTAATAGTACATAGTTATAATGAAATTACCGTTTTTGGTATAAAATATAATTTAAGTGTTTGTATTTATTCGAAGTATCATTCCCGACAGCCTTTGCTCTGTGAATTGAAAATATCTTGAATCAGTGTGAATGCATACCTTGGATAGTGCATAATATAAAATATTCATCAGTTCTACTTCATCTTTAATCCAAACAACAAATATTTTGTTACATAATTTTCCAATTTCTGGGAACATAAACCCGTTTTTGATTCACGTAATTGCGTCTGTTGGAATACATTCTACATAGCCCTCAAATGAGGACATTGATTTTTGTACAATTTGTTTAATACTTTATATTATTATTACAATTTAAGGAATACTAAAAAAAAACTTTAAATACCTATACTCGAATATTTTTTATTTATTTTAGAAAACAATAGTAAATAAATGTATGTATGTTCTTTTTATTAGACATCTAATGCCATAGACCTATAAACTAATGGACAGCTCATAGACAGAGAAATCACCAGACAGGATTGTTGAGAGGGAAAAGAGAGTATGCTAAAATATATAGCCTAAAACATGTTCTTTCTCTCTCATATGCTCATTGCTCATATTATATGTTATGTTTTTTCTCTCTCAGTTGTGTTGTCTGGTTAACCAATGGCAGGCAGTGTGGGAAGCGCTGTCCATTAGTTTATATAGGTCTATGTATAATACTTTAATGCATATTATATAACCTATTATGGGCTATTATACAGTAGAGGTAATAAAATGTGTTTGAAATAATATTAAATATCGTGTAATTATTATTGTTATTGTTTTAGTTGCAGCCTGCAGAACTTGGAACACTATCATTATTGGGTCCGTTGAACCGCGCAACGCGGAATCCTTTGGTTTTTGCGGCGGCGGCGGCGGCCTACACTTTCTGTGGTCCTGGTACCGAGTTCCCCCGAATTTCGTTAGTTTTGTGCCGTTGACGTCGTTGACGGGCATGTTATTATTATTATTATTGTTGCTGTTGTTGTTGTTGCGGTTCATTTGGACATTATTGTAGTATTATAGATGTACCGTGTAAGCTGGGCGAAATCTACTCGTAACCGCCTAACGCTGCTGTCCGCGGGAATGGGTCGGAAAAATATTAATATTTAGTAATAATAATAAAGATATGAATTGATTTCGGAGAATAAATTTTTGCCCGTCGCGTCTGGCCAATCAGGGGACCATGAGCTCGACGGCAGCAATCCGCGGACGCACGCCGCATGCAACCGTATTGCACATGCGCCGGCAGCAGGGTACCAGCCGGTCGGTTAGGTACAAACGCGATGCGGACCAGTAAAAAAAAAATTGTGGTCATGACAATAATTGCAGTAGTAGTTAGATAATTTATTATAAATCACTATTATTTTCATATTATAATATTTGATGACTCGGGACTCATCTGATACATTATAATATATCCAGTCTCGTATCCGGATGTTTTTTTTTGTGTGAGGGGGGTACAGAGCTTAGTTTTGGGAGGGGCATGGGGGCAAAAGTACAAAAAGCTCCAAAATTGGCTAAACACAGTGTAAAACAAAGGAAAACTACCGCGATTGAGGGGGGGGGGGAAATGCCAATTTTGCCTTCCCGAAAACATACAATAATAATACGTGTGCCCGGTACTGAAATTCTTCGTACGCTCTCAACACACACGCACCGACCAACCTGGTATAATAATCGGTATAATAAAATAATTTGGTAGTTGACACGCAGAAACAATCAGTTATAAAAAATACGGTGATTCACTTATGTACAAAACACAACGGTGGCGATTAGTGCACACAAAAAATAATATAATAAAAATTCACGAATTGCGCTCATAAAAAATACAATAATAATCTGCTGCGATTAGCGTCTTTGATACAAAATAATAATATGTCTGCGGTGATTTGCGCTCACAGCTTCAAAATAACAACTCGGACTCGCGAAGTGCCGATTAGCGCTCACACTATAAGATATAATATATAAAGGCAATATACAAAATTGTGGCGATTCACGCCCACAAATAAAACAGTATAAAAGAATTGTGGCGATTCGCGCTCAAAAATAAAACAATATAAAAAAAAACCGAAAAATGCGATTTGCTCACGCACAACAATATTGTTTTTGCTAAACCGTTTTGCACCAAACTGGATGCGACACCGGCGGCCCGCTTTGACCCGCGATGTCACGTCGTGGCTTAATCTACATATTACATAACTATTACATTACAATAAAATACAAATATAATAAAGATGATAAAGTTATTATCATCGTGTGCGTGTGTGTCGGTTGGTGGTGGGATGTGTCGCGTTCGGGTCTCAACACTCTAAAGACGTTTAAAAAATGCAGTTAAACGTCAAAAATTTCGAAAAATACCACCTAAAAAGTTTGTGTTAGTATAGTGAGTACTCGAAACAATTTTCTATCTTGGAAAATGTCATGTCAAGCATTCTAGAAAAATAATACAAATACGCCGAAATCTGAGCCCTGTACTAATATATAATATGTAATATGCAATATATAATATTATTACAATAAATACTATAATCACCCGTAAGGACATAACTATACCTAATTCTGCAGGGGTTAGTTTATGAGCGCTACGGAGGAGTATTGTTAACAGAAATAAAAAAATGTTTTTAATCCTTTTGGTTTTTTTAAATTCTATTAAACGGACGCACATTAATGCTAATCATATAAATATATAATACGATACAAAAATGTAAGAAACACTAAAATACACTTATTTTACCATAGTTTATTAGTCCATTCATAATACATAATACATATTTTACTTATATGGGTCAAAAGTCATAGTTGTTTTATAATTTAAAAAACAACATCATTAAGTCCACATTTTTTGTTCAAACATTTTATTAAAACATCAGATTGTAAATTTGTTTACGTTCATATTAATTCTTTTTACTCTTTAGTTTTAAAATTCTATACGTGTTAGATTATTTATTTTTATGCTATATTATAATACATAAATTTATGTTTATCATATTATTTCGTTATATTTCTATTACAACTATTTCGTTATAAATTAAAATATTGTGTGTTTTTTTTTAAATTTTTATATTATATTTATTTCGAATTTTGTTTTAATGATCTGTTTGTTTAATAATAAACTAGAAATGTATACATCTGTACAATTATCACAGTGGCGTGGCGTGGGTATTAAAAATATGTAAGCAGTGCAATTTTTTTTTCAAAAGTGATTAGAATATAGGTACTATACCTGAATACCTAATTATAAATTATGTATAAAAAAATGTAATAAAGAGAAAATAAAGAAATTGAAGTATAAATACTTCAAAAGTCTATTAGGCAAATGACAGTGACAGTGTACGTAAAAACGACTACAGTCTACACGCGTATACGTCGGCTACGTACGGGTCGCTCCTTGTTACTCGCGTAAGCAAAATCAAATGTGCTTACAAACGCTAGTTAAATACGTGACCCCCACTATGACATTATAGACTATTCGAAAACAACAGTTGCGCGTAAGCAATATCAGAATGTGTTACA
>WHPZ01588351.1:4301-21532 GCA_016617965.1 Macrosiphum rosae
AAAACAAACAGTACATTGCATAAAATACATGACAAAAATAATAAACTTAACACAATACAAATTAAAACTGTTACAAAATAATAATCACATATTATAGGTAAGCTTTTGACAGATATATTTTAATATTATTTTTTTTTTAATTAACACCTACATAACATTACCACAATTTTAGTAAGTATATTTAATATTATATCTCAATGAACTGTATACATTTATCATAACTATAACATAATGTATAATTCTTGTTTAAAGAATATAAATTGTTTTGTGAAGTTTAAAAAAAAGCTAAAAAAATTAAAGTGGTACTGGGTTTATCACATACTGAACACAAACATGACACACAATTTCATATTAATGTAAATCTATATTTTCACAAATTTTAATATTCTTATTTTTAATGAGCATCTTTAATTTTACAAACTTGCAAGACACTTTTGAGATAATTAATTTTACAAAACTATAACAAAACTAACAAATCAACTTCAAGTACCAGATTTTAAAATATACACTAATTATAAACAACTTTCAATAATACAAATATGGTTTTGATGATTTTTATTATAAAGCTGTTCAGTAATATAAATTACCAGATATTTTAAAAGAAATAAATAAAATTGAAATGAACAATAGTTTAGGTATTTTAGTAAATAAAGTAAACATTTTTAACATAGCTTAAAATTAAATAATATTAAAAAAATAAAGTAGACCTATAATCTGGTATAATAAAATAACTAATTTTGATGTTTTTTTTCAAATTACAACAAGAAAATACATTCTTTAATATGTCGGAAGAAGCTTAATATGTTTATAAATACAATGCTAAGTAATATAAACGTAATTGCGAAGCCCAATTTAATGGAATTTAATTTAACTACCATAAAAAAGGTTTTTTTTTATTTGTTAATATTTAATAAAATGAGCAAACCCGTGTTTTTATCACATTTCTCTGAGTAGGTAACTAGATTTTTCCAACAGAATCTATTAGTAACTTAACCCTTTTGAATTAAAAATATTTACTTAATAATACAGTATAAATTATATAAACCTAAAATAACATTTAAATATTATTTTTTATGGTTTAAGAGCAATAATAAATTTAAAAAAATACAATACTAAAGCAGTGATCTTTAAATGTAAAATGATCACAGATAAATATTTGTTAATTATGAATTTAATTTTTAAACTTAAAACCTAAATAGCATAATAAGTTAAATATTTATACCTTATATTATAATAAAGCAGATTTAAAAGAAATAAACATATCCAGGGCTATTCAATTATAAATCACTAAAATGGTTTGTATTTTTATATTTATCAATATTGAATTAGTATTATTATATAGCTCATACTAAGAGTTACCTTATCATAATAATGATAAATTATTAAATTATTTTAATAAATCCCAAATATTATTTTAATTAAGAAAAATACTTATATGTCATTATCCAACTAAACATTTAACTAACTAGGTCATATTTTGATTTAAAACGAATCATTTCAGAGAATAAACATTTTATTGTTATCAGATTTGTTTCTCAATAAAAAATAACTTGAGTCAATATTCATTTTTTTTTTTTTAGTTTAGTTTAAACTAAATTATGAAATATTAAATTGTAAAATTGACATTTATATAATTTTACTTTTAAAGCTGAAAATTAACAATGGTAAATTATCACTAATATTAAATAAGTGCTCTCCAACGTAAAAAAATATAGTTTTGATTTTTTAATAATTCACTCATAGCAGAGAAAATAACAGTGTAAAGAATATAAAATTTGTCATACAATATTAAATCAATTCAATTTTACAATCATTTGTTTGAATTTATTATTTTCAGAGAACAAGTAACTAATAAGTGATTAATATATATATTAATTGATTTAGAATCTAAAAATAACTGGGTAAAATTGTAAGATATGATTGAACTCAATACCTGAATATTATAACTGTGCTGAAATATAGCCATTTAATATTTTTTAACCATTTTTTTTTTTTTTTTTAATATGATATTTTATATTTTTCAAAATTCTGTCAATTAAAAAAAAAATATAATCATATTTAATACCCCATTAAAGTGTTGTCAGACATCAGTAAAATGTCTCATTCTTATATTTTCCAAAAAATGGTAATTTAATAAAAGCAACAAATCATATTATACAATAATTTTTAACCGATTTCATACTTATTTCTCGCTATAAGTTAATAAAATGATCAACATTGATCTAAAATTATTGAGCTTCCAAATTTAAAAATATAACCATAATTTATATAAAATATTTAAAAATGTAATTATTTAAATATCATGAATGTACATTAAATTGAGTTATTTTTTATAATGTTTATAAGATTTAATATTTAATTTTTTTTTTTTTTTGAGATTACTTTAGTACAAAATATATTAAATATTTAAGAACAATACAATTAATTTAAGAGTAAGTTAGCTTACTATGTATTAAACAATACTGTGATGAAATGGTTTTACTCAATCAAATGTACACACACACATAATCATGCAGAGTTAAATTGTTTGCCTTTTCTTAACAATAATAAACACATAATAATTTATAAGTAATGATAACCAAACATATTTACACGATAGTAAAAATATATGCTGCTCAAAAGAGGCAAAAAAATATAGTAAAAATAATAATAACAAATCAAAATTATTTCGACAAAACACATAACAGTTACATTTTATAAAGATAAATCAAGTCATTAAGAATTAAAGTACCAGTAATGATACTGTTAATATTGAACAAATTAACATACTTTCTGGGAAGTAGTAGGATTTTATAATTGACCGATAAATGTATAATCATTAATCAATGGTATTAAAAATAAAAACAACAGTTGCAATAATAACATTAAT
This sequence comes from Macrosiphum rosae, assembly GCA_016617965.1. Taxonomy (NCBI): domain Eukaryota; kingdom Metazoa; phylum Arthropoda; class Insecta; order Hemiptera; family Aphididae; genus Macrosiphum; species Macrosiphum rosae. Next base: position 7,171 of record WHPZ01588351.1, read on the forward strand.
GACTCCTTTGGTGGTCAACTTAATCATAATAAGAGTTAATTGGCGATCATCTTTAATAATATCTTAACTTATTAACTTATTTAAAGACTAGTTTAATGGTACTTGATTTTTGGCCACTATAGCTCATCCAAGCCACCTCGCCGTGCACCTAATTTGGTTTTCTCCAGAACTTTGTTAACGAATTCTGTAGTTTGTCCAGCTACTTTTAATCCTAAACAATAAAATAAGAATAAAAATATAAAAAATGATTAAGTACGCTGATTTTAAATGTTTTAGTGACGAGTAAAATATAGAGAAGTCAATATTAATTAGAATAGTGATCTTTGACTTCTATGAGAGCCAATTTTATTTTATTACTTTGGGATAATTTGAGGCATTTCCAGTAAAGCCAAAGACAAAATTTATTTCGGTAGAAATATTTAAAACTACCCAATTAACTCACCAACAAAGCTAAGTAATTTTTTTTCATATGTGTAAAAAATAATTAAACTAATTAACTATAGGCAACCAGAAATTGTTCAGTCTCGCGCATTCCCACCTTAAAATCAGCACAAACACCTTTTGACAAGACTCATCGGGTTGGGAGCGCTTCATTAGGAGACTAGCCACAGTGTTCACACATCAGTTGCCACATAGTAGGAGAACCAAAGACTAGAGATAGGAGGACCAAGACAAAAGATCTTTTTGTGGGCGCAAACGAGTTGCATTTTTTTTGCAGCTCACAATATAGTGATATAATATTATAACTATTATAAATAAAAAATGACTTACTGGTAGCATTTTTTGCAATTTTCTCACTGGCATTTGTCAATTCTTGACTTTCTTTTGGAAATGAGTCACTCGTTGTTCTAGCCACTAACATCTGTTTTACTTGAGCTATAGCATTAATCAAACGCCCTAAGAAAAATTAATTCAATTATAAACATAAATCCTTGGATCTATCAAACAATATTTTAAAGTATTCAAGCAACACTTTAAATTAATTTAATAGAAAAAATTACTGTGTTCAGTTTCTAATCCAAAAAGTTTTATTTTGTTCGCTTCATGTTGAGCTTTTTTCTTCAATCGGCATGCTCTGCAGATATAAATAATTCATCAAAAAAAAATTGAAACAAATATTAGTCAAACAAACTATAAGCATTAAACGATCAAATAAAAAAAATCTGTATTGTTAAAAATTTAACGTAAAAAGAACTTCATAAAATTCAATAATAAATTTATAAAATTAACAATTGTGTTCAGAGAAATTCTAAAGTATTGTCATATGTAGTTATAATTTAAGACCAGAATATAATATATCTTAATCTACTCCAAGTTTTGTGATATAACACAAAATAATGATGTCATCTAAAGTCATGTCACTATAGATTATTCATATAATTATCAGTTTTAAGAATTAAGATTAAATACATTTCTTAACAGAATTAAAATTTTAATTATTTTAAAACATGAAAGATTTTATACCATACAGACAATCATTAAAATTTAAGTCCATCACATACTGTGACAACCTTTACAGACTATGCTCATAATTAGTATGAATAAGCATTATTTTTAATAAAATAAAATAGTAAGTTATTTAATTATGATTTATCAAATATAATTAAAAACTTATTTTCAACAATAAAATGTACCTGGATGCTAATTTGTTCTTTTCTTTCCGTGTATTTGGTCTAACATTAAATGGCAACTCACTGACTGGTGTCATTTCAGTTATACTTCTATTCAATTTATCCAATTCTCTGCCAATTGACTGTAATTTTTTAGGATTTGGTGTTAAATCATTACCATCTCCTTTTCTTGCTTTACCACTAGAGCATTTTAATAATTAATAAAATAAAATTTAATTTATAAAATTTTTTACAATTTACCTATGTTTAATTCCTTGTATTGAGCAATTCGGACTAAATACGGGATCAGTAACCTCATTTAAACAATGTGGATCCTCTAGCTTACATTTTAAAACTAATCTTTGACCTTTAGGACCCTTAGACTGAACATTGTACTGCCAAAAAAATCTATCTTTGTGTGAAGATGATTTAGAAGACGTTCCACCACAATCACTGTCCCCTGAGTCTACCATTTAAAAATAACAAGGCTGAAAAGTTGTATTTGTTACTATATTATAGTTATATTAATTAAAATCCAACCATTATCAGATGAATAGTCTTCTTCTTGTTCTGTATCATCATCAGAATCATCAATGGCTTCATCCAAAGAAAAATCATAAGCTTCTGGACTCAAAACACCTCCTTAAATAGATTAAAATTTATATTTTTTATAATTGTACAGTTAAAGTTTATTTTGAGCCAACCAGTTGAAAGCGAGGAAGTAGATCCTGCTTCTGCTAATGATCCAGTAGATAATAAATGCTGTCGAGGTTCTCTACGCTGCCATATTTGTTCAAGTCCAAGATGAGTAGGGGCTGATGACGAAAGATTTCCCCTTGATCTGCTAGCCAGCATAAATCCTGATCCCGGAACACTAGTTCCAAATATAGGAGGAGATAAACACTTCTGTGATTTTGTTTCTTTCTTTAAGAGTTCTTGTAGTGTTATTGAATTTGTTGGACCTGGAGAAAGTGATGAACGTGAACTGCAACTGTTTGGTGAAAGTTGAAAGCCAGACTTTGAAGAACTTGGTCGGTTAACAGGGCTAGTATTCACAACATGATCTATCAAGTATGAACTCATTAATGGGACTGTATCAGGTATTTCAGATTTTACTGAATCAGGTGGCAATAAAAGATCATCAAAATTGAGGTCTTCTAATAAAGATTCCCCACCATTGGCATTTAATTCAGCTAATGTTGGTCCGTGAAGCAAATCAGATTGATCCACCTGCATTAGTAAACCAATGATAAATACATTTTTAGCCATATGCAATTAAAAATGTTCATACATAATAGAGAAATAGGACATATCTTGAAATAAAATCTCAAGTCAACTAAAATTCAATTTTAAACTTAAAACTAAGCAAGGTTTTATGTAAGTTGTTAATTTTTGAAGAATACTTATAGAAGTCTGATTAAGTTCTAATGGTAATCAAAACTAAACTGTTAAATATCAAATTAAGTTTAGAAAATATATAGGTAACTTGATAATGTTTTAAAGTACCTATTTAGTATTTAAAGATGTATGACCAGATACAATTTCTAAAAAAGGCATTCCCCATTACCGCACAAATTATCAAAAAACACATGGGAACAACAGAACAACATGCATTTTAATATTACCGATAGCTCCTTACTGCAATGGTCCAAATGTTTTTCTAATTTTCAAATGTTACAAAAATCTCATTATAATCAGTCCTATCAGTTATATTCACAAAATTATAATCAACTTATCCACAAATCATAATAATATAATATTATATAGACGACTTTGTTAGCAAAAAATTAAAAATGTAGCACTTTTTATTTAATAACGATTTTTTTTATAATGTAAATTATGAATCATAACTTCAAAAAACATTTAATACAAATAATATATTATAATTTGAACAAATTTATATCTATTCATTTATTTACAGGTATGTGTAAAGAATTTAATTTACATAGGGCCTATGATATATAATGAATTAGTGCGGTAATGGAAAGCTATATAATATACAAAATAAAAAAAAAATTTTACATGAACAAATTATCGGCAAATATTACGGAAATGAATATTTATGTATGATTTTTAGATTATTGGTTAATGTCATAAATCTTAAATTAAATTAGTCAATAAAAAAATACAAATAAATTAAACAAACATCAATAATGATGAAAAATGTTGATAATTTAAATATTTTTACTGATTTAATTTAAAATGTTCTTAATATTTTAATATTTACCTAGTTCTAATATATATAGTTTGAGTTGGGCAGAGGTTGATGTAAGTAATAACACATTTTACTAAAAATCCCAGTTAGCCATGTGATATTTTGCACATACCATGATTTAACTTCAATGCAAGGCATCAGATAAGAAGTCCTACTGTGTCATATTTGGACTTCATTAATTATGTATGTATATTTAAATTGTATACCTTATTTTTGATTACAAATATGATCTACTATAAGTAAATTAATTATAAAAGAATCAACTTGGAGTGGTATAATCAAATTCATAAGTACACATGGGTACATTTTATCCTTCTTTATGAAACTTTTTTTCTCTGTAAAACATATATCTGAATAATAGAATGAGAATCAGTATAGGTATCATTTATATTTTAATAATTGCAATGAATATAATCATTCAAAAATATAAATAGTAGGTACATAATATGAAAGGCAATTAGTGGTAAACAGACATAGAAATATAGAATATTATTAAAACATAACAATTGTTGGATAATGTGCAATCTAAATAATTTACAGTGTGTCTAGATGCTCGACTATGGTCTGTAAGATAATGTATGTCCGACCATGGTTAGTAATATAAGGTACACTAACCAGTGTCATCAACTTACATACATAAATTAACAGAGTACAATTATATATTATATATTTGATTTTGTGTTATCAACTTGTAACTAAATAAGTAAAAATTAAAAAAAAACTATTTCTATGGTACTTATACGTTATTTGATATATTATAATATAGGTAAGTTATAACTTATAATAAATCATAACAAAAATATAAGGTAGGTACTAAATAAGTTACTATTGCACGGAGAAACAAAATATGGTGATACTGTCTATATAACTGTGTAGTCTGTGTTCAGAATTTTCTATTCACCATATTAAATAATATTGTTTGGGTAAAATGTTTTCACTAGTCATTATTTATTATTTAGTCAGAATATTTTCAACCATTTGATATATTGTTGTGGGTAATAGGTTAACCACACAGCTTACAACAGAATACAGACAATGAAATAGTAACTTTAGAAATTTTAGCAAGTAACCACATTCACCAATGATATCTTCGGCACTGATTTTGCATATCACAAAATCAAATGCATAATATACTAGGTACATGCCAAAATAATATATAATAATTGTATTCTGTTAATTCACATATTACGTAAGTTGATGATACTAGAAGGCTTAACTTATCTTACCCACCATGGTCGGGCGTATACAATATATACAGAAAATAATTTACATGAATTCATCCAAAGAATAAGTAATAACTAGGACTCGGATTTCAAATTTCAATGCATTTGCATTTTTTTTTATTAAGAGCCGATATGAAACTTTTCCATGCTATAAATTAATTTCAGGTGCATACTTTTCTTACAACAACATTTTGTAAGGGCATTTTTTTTTAACATTTTTACCTATTTTTAAGAATATCACACCAAAAAAATGTTATTACATTTAAGAAGAAAAAATAATAAATTTTAATTTGGTTTAGAAATAACATGAGTCTCGAAAATCCAGATTGTCACATGATAATTACACACAGATATAAATTGTATTAATTCAACACAGTTCAAACAATCATAAAAATAATATATTTCTTAAATAATGTTACTACATTACTATCAAAAATAAAATTATTTTTAGTGTTTAGGAGATAAATAGATATTTTAATTTTTAGGGCATTAAAATCCAAGCCCTAGTTATAATTAATAGAATTATACATACATATCTATATTCAAAAATAGTTTTCATATAAATTCAATAAAATATTAAATTGGGTTATTTTATTAAAAGATGAATTATTAATATACCTATATTTCATGTTAATTATTTATTATATTAGTCAACAGTTATTTTGACAGTTACTGAATCATTATTTGAATTAACAGAAGATAAAATAGTCCTTAAAAAACTCAGAAATATTATATATTGGTTATTAGTAAATTAAGTAATGATATTAATTATTAAATATATTTAATTGTTCAGTAACCCAATTTATTTTAAGTGCATTAAATATTATATGAATTGCACAACACTTATTTAAAGGTTTTTACATATATTTGTATATAAAATACTTTAATAATTGTTGAATTTTCTATAGGTACTTACCTAAATTCTCTCAAAATAAAGAACAAAAAATATATATAAAAAAAAAAAAAAGGTGGCTACCTAACGTCAAAAATTAACCTATGTTATAAAACTGTTGAAAATAAGTTGAAAGACTTATTCGTAAAAACAAAATGTTCTCTTGAAATTAAAAGAAAAATTTGAACCCATGTAACAAGTATAAATGATTATCAAACTAGCCATTTTAATTCTGAAGAAGATAATAATTGGAAGATAAAAAATAAAAAAAATAAACTTAACACAGAGGTATAAATAAAATAATAATAATTGTCTTACCTGAAAAATGTCTTCATCCATTTTGATGAAAGACATTTCATCAGATCTTCCTATCCACCCAGTATCGTTATTAGTAAAAAAATTTTGATCTGCATTATTGACTACCATAGGATCTTGAATAAGATCATTAGTTGTATCAAACAGTTCAAATCCATAATCTTGTATCAAATTAAGATCTCCATTCCTCCTTATTGGTATAGGTACCCCTAATGATGAACTTTCTGTAGGATAATCAGCTTTCAACACACGTTTGGTTTCCATTGTGCCAAAAAAGTTTGTATACTCTTTGTTATTCATTTTTTCTTCTTTATAACGTAATACAAACACCAATAATTTTTTTTTCTAAGAATTAAAAAAAATCACTGTTTACTTATTTAAGCGTTAAAGAATTCTTGAATTAATTAAATTCTTATTTTTCTCAATTTTTATTCGTCTGAAAAAAAAAAAAAAGTTATTAAAACTAATATCAAAAAAATTAGGAATCATAACTTATGATTAACACTATTTTAGATTCTGAGTGAAACGATGAATGATTTATTTTTTTTTAAATTTTTTTGTGCCTGTTATCACCTTTTAGGACAATAATAGTGCTTGGATTTTCTTCAACAGTTTCTTTTCTGAAAGGAAAATGAATTTAGTTGGTACTTTGGGAAGTCAAGAGTAAAATTTTTCTAGAAGTTTTCAAAACCGCGCAGTGAAAAACAAAAGAAAAATTAAGGAAAAACTGGAATTTTTATACAAAATCTGCATTTGGGAAAATTGATTTTGGGTTTTGGTGCAACTCTTAAACAAATGACAGTAGGTACATGAAATTTTGACTAAATGTTTATATTAGCATTTATACACCATAACATTTTCCAATTATTTTGACTTATTTTGAGCTGTTTATGGACATTTTCAGTTTCCATTTTTTTTAGTTTTTTTTCTATAAAGATCAATAAAATTTTATTTGTTAGTTAAAAAAGCTTGAAAATTTAATAGAAGGCTCCTAGTATGTTGTTTCAAGGGCAGATGAAAAAAAAAATTTAAGCATTTAAAGTTCAAATATAGACAAAATAGGTAAAAATTACAAAAATTTATAAAAAATTTTTTTTTTAAACCTAAAATTTAAAAATGTAATAGAAGATTATTCATAAGTTTGAAGTTTCATATATTTACGATATTGGATATTCACTCGATTTCTCATAAAGCGATTTCGTTATTTTATTGTTATTCAAAAACAACTGTAAATACATGAAAATTATATTAAATGTTTATATTTTCATTTTCTATACACCATAACATTTTGACTCTTTTTGAGCTGTTTACGGACGTTGTCGGTTTTAAATTTTTTTTTTTTTTAAATATCAATAAAAATCTATTTTTTGAGTAAAAAAGCGTGAAAATTTAATGCAAGGCTCCTGATATATTGTTACAATAGCAGTTACATTTTTTAAAAAATTAATCTGTAAACAACATTTTTTAAAAAGATACCTGTGTAATAATAGATCGATAAAAATGTGAAAAATGAAGTGCTGTTCTAATTATATTTTATTGTAGAGGTGGCATTTTAATTAAGTATTAATTAAGTATTAATTTATTAATAAGTAAAAAAATTGCATGACAATATTATCACAAGAAATATAAAATACTAACAACATAATGTTCAAGTTAAGGAAATCCAATATAAATATGTATATACTATATGGTTAATACCAAAGTAAATATTAATAAATAGGTAGGTACCTATAGTAGGTACCTAAATCAGAAATAATTTTATTTTCAAATAATGAAAATGCATATTTTCTTATTATAAAATGACACATACTTTTGTGATTAGTTACAATAAATAGAATTTACGCGAGGTTAACCACTAGTAGTCCCAGTAGTATAATGTACTGGGAATTGAATTAAATGTTAAATTTACCTAACTAAATATAAATAATTTATAAGAATTACTTTATAAATTCTAATATATTAGAAATAAAACTAATATTGTACATGTTAAAAAATGTAATTTTATAAAAATTGTCTTATATCCTAAAATTGTAATCGTGTACCTTAAGTACTTACGAGGTACCTACATTGGAAAAACTCTTCTAATAACATATTTATCTATCCAAGACTATTATAGGATGTGGTATCTATTATCTTATACCGTTCCTCAAAAAATATAAATATAACAACTAATTGGTCAGTTAGAATTACATCTTGATCACGTTTATTTCGAATATACCGTTAATAACTCTGAATGTTTAGACATCGGGAATTTTTTTTCTGCAATTTACCAATAATACATAATCAATCATTTTAGGTAAGTAATTATTAGAAATTCCAGTTTTCCAAAATACCTAAATATTTTTACCCACTGAAATATTATATAATTTGTCATGAATAATTGAAAATCATGAAAATTGTGTTTTTTGATTGGGTATTTGTAGGTAATACCTATTATAATATATTTATTGGTCTAAATGCAGTGCTCGAATGTGGATTTCAATTGATGTAAATTATATAACGAGTTCTACTATTTTTCATATCAAGTATTGAATAAAGAGGTATATTATCACAGAATAGTGTTATTCTGTGATATTAATATTTTTTTTTCTACTGTAACAATGTAAGGTGTAGATATTGCTATCAAAATATAGTATACCTCTTTGAAATTCAAAATCTGAATTTTGATATCTAGGTAGTATAAATAACACATTTCAATGCTGCCTAAAACTGTAAAGAAAATAAATAAATAATTTATGTCATGCTTTACTTTAATACACATAAATTAATCAGTCAGATAAATTACTACTTTGTACTTCATTAATACAAAAATATGAATTTAACCCTTTCACTACTACACTATTTATCCACTGCAACCTGCGTATGCTACGTAAAATAAAATATATACCTATATATATTTTTTTTTAATTTAAATTTTGAGATCTATATAATAATAATAATAACTTTATTGCAACAATAATTTATTTTTACATATTTAATAAAAATATTTTAAATACTAATTTATAATTAACAATATTGCAACATCCTCAAAATAGCAAAGCTTGTGCTGGGAGAGCAAATACTTAAAAGGAATCAATGTAAAATATAAGTATAAGCATAATAACTAATGATTATATTATAAAATATTATTAATTATTATTATATTATATAATTAAAAATACAGTTTACAAAACAGTAAAAAGAGACTTAATCAAAATAGACACAAATAATATAAGAGACTCAGTTTTAAAGAGAGCATCTAATGGGGTAAAAAATCTAATAACATTAGGCCAATAAAGAATAATCAAAGTAGATGTACAATAAGTGACCATTATGATATAGGTAAGGACTAAAATTAAATATAATCTAAATCTATTTTTTTTACATAATTTTTGAAAGTAACCTATGATCTAATTAAGTTAAAAAAAATGTGAGTTAAGGTTTCCAAAACTTGTACGGTTACCTGCAAATGAGAATATTATAAAATACAGGGATGTAAGAGTACGTTTGGAGCAGTAAATCTTTTGGACGTAATAGTCCGTCTGGAGCAGTGAAAGGGTTAAATATCTGGTTAAATAACTTATTATCACTAAAAAATAATAAAAATACTATTTTTAATATTTTTTATGGGTAGGTAAACCTAGCCACCTAATATTAAGTTATATAAGTTAATGAATCATGAACATTTTTTTTTAATATCCATTAATCATTATTAAAAGCAACTGGTTTAAAAGCTATAGTACCTACCTGCCTATTTAAAAAATTTTTTTCAAGTATGTAGGTGATGAACAAAACAATATTTTATTTTATTATTTACATATAACAATTAAAATATCGTATATTATATATTTTTATTATGTACTAATATGTACATTATAATATACCTAATATTATTTATATACTTACATCGAAAATATATTAAAAAATAAATCATACAATTAGAGATTAAAAGGGTACCTAATTATTAGACATTTCAATAAAAAAGTATGCATTAGTAATAAGGTTAATAAGGTTCGCGTACATAGGTAACTGTTGTCTACTTGTCTGTTGGTATTCAAGCATAGTGCATACCTCACGGCGTAAAAATAAATAAATATTATACCTATTATTATAGTCTAAAACACATTGTCATTAACAATTGAACAGCTGTTTATAATTCATTCCCAACCGTCCACAACAAAGCGTGAAAAAGCGTTATTCAACCTACCTACCTAACCATACTAATCGGTAAAACACAAAAAATGATTAATTAAATATTTTATAATATTAACATTCAGGCAAAATGTCGTTGCGCGTTTAACTGTCTCTTGTTGTATAGTAGTTTTAGGGCACCTACGAACTGGGAGTCGTCAGGATAAAAATGGTGTACGTACCAAATAATACCGCGGAGCCTTTACCTTCCTTGTAGGGTTCGGTTGGTGCACCGTTCGCGAAAAAATTAGCATATTGAGCACCGTGCAACAAGTCGAGCAGTCGAAAATTATCGCCTATCATCACGGACGTTTCACACACGGGGTCTCGCCGACGTGCACTACCACCACCATCACCACAGATACCAGTCGTAACCCGTAGGTCGCGCGCGATTAATAAATTTTCGACAGCAGAGTCCTCCGAAAGAGTCGAAAGGCTATCCGATTTTATGTTTAAATCAAACAAGGCACGCACACACGCGCGACGATCTCGCGCCTTCTCACGCACGCACAGCAGCTCGAAGAACGTGCACCGCGCACACACACGCGCACACATAAATACCAATACGGACAATGATAAAAAGTAGTTTATACGCTTATATAATTACATACATAACATAATATAGATATACATAAACGCATGCATTATATGCACGTATACACAAGCACGCGCGCACCCGTATTTACATGTTTTACATAAACATTTAGGCCACGCCACGGGCTCGCGGACGTTACGCGTGCGTGCGTGCGCGAGTCGGGGCTATTGTGGGGTTATCAAGGACACGCGATTATGATAAGAGGCCACGAGGATGGATAATGATTATTACAGAACAATAATAATATTCTTTGTTTATATTTACCTTTTGACGACAGGCAACGGACGACCACGTCCAGCAGCAGCGGGACCGCAACGGCGGCGGTGGCGACGGCGCACGGCGCTCTGAGCGGGTCCTCCTTTGGCGACGGCAATGACGATTCGACGCGATGACGACTACAGGCGGACGACAAAGAAACACGCGCGGCCATGACTTTCGACGGCGCGGCGTGACAGTGGTGAGCAGGTGGCCCCCTCGCGGAATTTATAATCGGTCTCCGAATTCGATCTAGAACGTCTCCCCGAGCCGAGTTTACAGGCCCCGCGTTTCGGGACGATTCAAAAAACTCAGAAATTAGCACACAGACACCGCGTGCCCACAATCACTACTTTAAATAATATAATTATTGTTCGCAGAGATGCCCACTTGTTGGGCTCGGAGTCTCAAATCGATGAAAACCGTACGCGTCGACGACCACTGTAGTACTGTATTATTGTGTATTAGTGTTACTCACTTACTGTATTAATGATAAACGGTGGAGAACAAAACAAAAATATTACGCGATCGTCAACAATTTTATTTTTATTATGATTATTACCACAGTAGTTTGCACGGCAGAAGATTACGACGATAATAATTGTTCGTGGCGTGTGCGAGAAACCCGTTGGCCTGTGTTTACATCGGCAGTACACAGTTACTGTAACTTGCTTACTAACACCGCATTGGCCGTGAGACGAAAGCAAAAATAATAATAATATTGATAATGTTAGGGCACTATAGATAAATATATAATTATATATAGTGCCTTAATAATGTGTGCCATGTAGGGGGGAAAAATGGATTGAAAAAAATAATAATAAACAAACATCTTGTTGGTATTTTTCGGACAAATGAAATCAAAGGTCACATGACGAAAACGCGATCGATGGTGCCTGACTTGTTTACATACACGCCCAGCCAATGGCGAGCCATGTTCGGACCTCCCCTCTATTATTGGTGCGGAATGTTTTCGATTTTCAAACCGATCGACAGACAAACCACATGGGCATGGTATGCCTTAACATTATTTTAATTTCTATTACTTATTTACTTTTCCTGACAAGTGTGAAGTGGGTCGCGGACTCTCGGGGATTACGGGTTTTTTTCTAATCACTTCGCGTCCCGTGCGACTCACTGTTTTTTTTGCTGACCGACAATTTATTTTTGTGAACAACTATCATTGCCAACCGTACCATATTTTATCTCATTTGTCTTTCTTACGATTCCTTAAATCATGGATGTACAATAAATGTATTATAATATTATTGTACAAGAAAAATATACGATCAGATAATTCTTTTATTTATATTTATTTATTTTTATTTAGAGAAAAAATCTTATATTCTCATTGTTATATTTTGTGGTATTCTTGTCTATGGAACAAATTCTGGACAGAGTAAGTTGACCGTAGCCGTCTATAGAAAACCGTTTTAAATGCATTAAGGTAATTTACACCCACAAATATATTATATAATTATTAATTATTATAGCTATATTATAATATATGGACTTCGCGTTCCGCAAGTCCCAAGTGATAATTAATTATGTAACTAATAACCACGGTTTAAAATATTCTTAAATCGTGATAATAAGATTGCTAACTAACAGTGTCGTTCTGGCAAACAAAAGTTCCTAGGATCAGTATTTTTAACGGGCTTCATCATGAAATACAAAATTTACTTGACATTTTGGGGAAAAAATGCCCACTACCTTTTTTTCCTTTAAAAATATATTTATTCAAATTCCGATTTATAGAATTTTTAAGTAGGTATACCTAAAGACAATATATTATTCAAATTCCTGATATTTTTTGTACTAATATTAGAGTGTCTTGTGGCTGTACAAACTTCTATTTTTCAAATGAGAATCTCCTTTTTTACTGCTATTATTTAGCAGATAATGTTCCTGTAAGATGTATCTAAATGTACATTAATTTTTTTTACTTTGTTAAAAGTAAGTTAAGAAGTTTGCATTGTAACAACATCATTCTTAAATGGTATAAAAAATCTTCAAGAGTATTTAGAAATTATAAAAATCAGAATTTTAATATAATATGTATTGGAGAAAGGGGGAATACCGGTCATCTTGTAACCAATAATCCAGTGCATCTAAAATTATGTTGAAAATACATATATGTTAAGAATAACAACAAAAGCTTATTCTTATCGAAACGATATTATCAAAAGACCTTTTTACGTTCAAATGTGTAAAATTAATTTGTAGAGATAATTTTTTTAAAAAAAAGAATGTCTTGCAATCTCAATTAAGGTAAAAATATTTTTAATATATTTCTACCTTATAGATGTACATATAAAACAAAATATGGAGATTATGATTATGCATTAAAATCATGTAATATTATTATGGTTTATCAATGAAAAAATATTTTCTAATTATTTGTCAAAAGGGGAAATACCAGTTAGTAATCATATAATATAATATAATATAATGCGTGTTGATAAAAAATGATATGACTCAGTATTATCTATTGGTATTTGTTTTCAGTACCTACCTATCTAATATCTATGAGGAAACTTATTTTCAACCATTATTTCAAAAAATAATGATTTTTAAAAAAAATATGTTTTCTCTATCTTTTTGCGTGTTTTATATGTGTGACCTGTATTCCCCCGGGGTAGGAGGAATACCGATCATTTGCTCTTTTTAAAAAAATTTAAAAAAAACTACTACACTAACTTTAAAAATTTGAAACTTATATATTTAGTAGCTAACAACTTAACAGTTCTAATGTAAGCGATAGTAAAATATTTGGATTTTTATTACCGGAGATACACTTGGTCCCGCTAAGGTGACTGGTATTCCCCCATTCTCCCCTACAATTTAAGTAAAAAAATAGGGCGAGCATAGGCACTTAAAAAATCAATACTTATAAAACCTAACTTAACTTGCACCTTGCAGTACGATATTAATATATTATAGACTTGTATATAAGTCCGTGATTATAATATTGTTATTTGACATTTTTCAAATAATTGATAATATTGATATTAAATATTTAATTGATAACGTAAATCACGCCCCCGGAAACCGGGTTCAAAACACGGATAATGGATATACAGCTGC